>JABSTQ010007453.1:0-27760 GCA_013358835.2 Ixodes persulcatus
AAAAAATTAATATCACAATAAATGAGGGAATGAAAAGCTGGAGAAAAACGAAATTATCAAGAAGCCGCCGGAAGTGTTGTATTCTTGCATATTCAGAGGCTCAGGACTTTGAAACTAGTTTCGTTTACCAAAATGTGTACATGCTAAAAGAAACACGTTCCAAAACTTAAAATAAAAAATAAAAAATAAAAATAGCTTTTTTGTTATGACGTGCTGAACTTTCAGAAATCTTCCCCCATGAGCTAATTTATTCCTCAACGTGCAAAATAGAATAAATACGTTATATTGTATTCTGCATATGGTAATGATATGTACTGTCTCTTCTGTTAATTTAAATGCGATACCTCAAAAAATTTCGACGAGAAAAATGACCAGGTTTTGGGCATAATTGCCCGTAGATACATGTTTGGACATTTCTTCGAAACTCGTCTTGAAAAACAATAATCATATCTTAAGAAGACACTTACCTAGGCTTTACATAGATCATTCTTTGAAAGTTTAACATCTCTACCATAAATAGCTTCGGCTATAGCGCGCTTCAAATATGGCGCAAACGACAATTGTCAAAAACCCGTCGTCCTTCCTCGCTCCTTCGCGAATTTATTTCTATAAAACAAAGCTTGCCAGAACAATGAAATAAACGGCAGTCTTTCGCAAGGAATACGGCACGAGATGTAAAAATGCGAGAAAAAAAAAATTACGAATGTATCTCACAGCTTCAATCCAAATGAAACCGCCCGCCGGTCTTTCGGAGTTCGACGAACTTCGAACTTTTACCCCAAATATCCGAAGTTCGTCGAACTTGTGACTTCTCAGAATTAGAAAGTTCAAAAATTTTCCAATTCTCTAGATACCTTAGTTCGAAAGTTCGAAAATTATGGAATTTCTTAGCGTAGGAAGTTCGGAAGTTCGAAAATCTTCGAACTTTTTAGTTCAAGAAGTTTGGAAGTTCGAAAAGGAACGAACTTTTTAGCGTAAGAAGTCGAAGGTTCGTAAAACGTTGCATTTCTGAACGTGCAAAGTTCTCAATTTCAAAAAGCGTCGAACTTCTTATTTTAACGAGTTCGAAAATTCTACTTCCATCGAATTTCTCGATATGGAAGGTTGGAAAATGCGAAATCTTTTGAATCTTTCGAACCACTTGATTCGATCATCAAACCTTCGGTTTGAAAAGAAGTTCGCGGCATCCCTAGACGTAACAACAAAAAATAACAACATAGACGCGTCGCCATCTATACGGGTGGCATTTTCGGTATACATTGACTCAGCGGTTACGGGGGAACGAACCAGCTCACTACTCCAAAAGACCCTTGTAGGCGCGCCGTAGGGGGGCCCCATTAAAGCGCTGCTATCCTGCGAAAAGTGGCGCCATTCCATTGTGCTGCAAATGCTCGAGGCACGTGCCGCGCGACACTTCTGGAAAGAACTCGGCTTCTGAAATCTAGATCGGTGCTGCGCTGTGCTGCTATGATCTCCCCCAAGGCTGCACGTTGTAGGTGCCTCGTGTATCGACGCACATTGCGCTACTTTTGAAACATGAAGGGACTTTAGCAACCATTGCCATCTCACGGCTTTGAGTCGCGGCGGATAAAGCAGGATTCCACAAACATTCACGGACCTAATCGTGGCTCGCGCGTCGAGGGAAGGGCATTGTTAAAGTCAAACACATGTCCCGTTGCCCACCTGTGGTCGACCCGCTCGGATTTACATCTCGTGGCGTGCGTGGCGTTCGCCACGTTTGTGTTGTGTTCCTATAGGCTTTTCTTCATCTGCCGGTGTACCCGGCGTACGTCGCGTTGGAGTATGAACACTTCACTTTGTATTCCCGACTTCAATTCTCTATAGGTGGCGCAAATCGCTTTATAGAATGGCAGCTAACGCCATTCTATAAAGATGCGTGCCGGTATACCAGTTGCTGAGCCTGTCTACTGTGCTGGCTTCACTGAGCGACAGAAAAGTATTCCTTCTCATACCGTGAAGTTCGCATGTTATTATCGCTCTTAAGCGCGAAACACATGCGCGTCAAAACTGTCCGATCCGACGTGCGAACTGCCGGAACGAACGCTCGAGGGCGAGGGTTTTTGTAGCCTCCGGTGCGACGAAAACCGTCGCCCTCGAACGTCCGTTCCTGCAGTTCACACGTCGGATCGGACAGTTTTGACGCGCATGTGTTTCGCCCTTTAGCCTTCTCATTCAGAAAAAAAAAAACAAAAAAAAAACACGATGTTTAGTGTAATATTTACACCAGTACGCACCTCTTAGCTCTGGAGCAAAATTGAAACTAACCTCTTTTCTGCATTTAAATTATCTGTATAGGTGTTAATTTCGGATTCTTTTAGAACTCGAAATGTGTCTCACAGCGCCATTGTTGTGCTAAAGAAGTTGTTCGCGGTAACTTTATTTTGTGTCATACGTTTCCGATCTACGCACCTCTAAATAATTTGTAGAGTTCAGTGTAGCTTTAAAAACAGGGTCTTTATACACCTTGGAGGCAACGTAGAATATTGTATTCGTTTAACAATCGGTGCTAATATTAGTGTGTTCTTGCTGCCTTTTCTCGCTTAGATAATTGCTATGTGAAATAAGAAACTCCGGGTATTCTAATGTTTTTTTTTTGTATTTAGATGATTATTTGCCTTAGCATTATTCCCAGCAAAAGAATAACAAAATCAATCAAACTTTTACAAAGTACTACCAGGGCTGATGTGTTTCAATTATGTTCACAAAACATGTAACTTGAAAAAAAAGAAACGCTGTTCTCGCTACAAAATCCCAAAAATGGAGTCTGACTATCAATGCTTTGATTTCGGATAGTTGGTATGAGGTATACTACGCTGCGAAGTTACACTGAACACGTGAACACGTAAAATGACACGATATGGTTGACAGAACAAAACATGACGTACGTATAAAGACCAGTACACCTGATGACGTACATGTGAAAGGCCTACCGCGGTTTCATATGTACATTATGTTGTTTGCTGTCTACCATCATAACGAGATCCGAGTCAGACAGTTTAGGTGTCTGTGTGATTTTGAAGCAACGCGTGGTACATAGGACGTTTTATTACGTCTAGTGTTTGACTGTTTGTTTATTATGATAAAGATGTCAGAGTTTTTCATCTGCTAAAAAAGAAGAGCCCTTTCTAGAAAGAATACTATTATATGGTTAATAAGCGTAATTTTGTGATCGTGGCGTTTATCAGAGGCCTATATTGGCGCAATTCTTACTATTATTAATAATGCAGTTAAGATATCTTAACACATAATTTCTGAGGCTCTAATATAATTTGTCGTTTCTGATCTAGTTTCAAACGCGCGAACAAGTATGGCAATCAAAGGTGCTTACTCTTATCGTCAGAATTTCTGCGTTTTAGTTAACAAGTTATAAAATAAAAATAGTGTAATATCAATGAAAACATTCTACCTAATCTAAGGAATCAATGTGAAATTACATTAACGGTGGTACTATTAAATTTGAGACTTTTGAAAATCGGCAACACTTCCAAAGTCGCCGCCAATCCTTCCGTACCGAATGCACCAAGATAAAAAGTAACAGATTTTGTTTGTTTTTATTGCCAATTCAAGAACGTTTGGTATATTCAGTTCTTAAGCGCCGTCATTCTGCTCCCGTTTCGTTGTCGTTGGAAACCGGTAAAAAGTATTGTTTACGTAAATAGTGTACGAGCTAGCGCAAGCACTCCGTGTTTGCGTCAGTGTTGCGTGTTTCACACAGCACACGCGTTTGGCTCTATACGCAATGCTAAAACTCTCTAATAATGTACGATTCAATAACATCTGCAGCACTACCTTGGGAGAGTGAAGAGTGTTGTTTGCACATGATGACATTTCGCGAGCCATGATCACGAGCTGAGCAGGAGAACCGAGGGACCCTCGCTAGTGCGCTTCCCGTTTGCGCCGCGGGAGTTCGAGCAGCGAGCTGGAGACGCAAAAACCAACCCTATCTGTGACTCAGCGGGGGTAGCGTCTTTCGGCTTTGAAATCACATTGGACGATATACACACTGGCTTAAACACCGTTTGGATGCCCTCAAGGGGCTCAAAGCTCTTCTAATTAAGTTTGATACACCTTGAACATAAGGAATCTACTGCACAGGCCTGTTTATTTCGCCCGTGTTCACCGTGCACCTTTACTTGAGTTTACGAGTGTCACTTACAAACCTGTCAGGATAATTCCGCATATCCAGGAAAGCACTGATCTCCCTTAGTTCCTGAGACCTCAGGAGTTTATTCGAAGACAGCGCATCGCAAAGCGATAGTAGAGTCCGTACCAATGCCCGCTTGTGCATAGCCGAATCGGGGAAATCTAAACGCAAAACAAGAATTCACTGCCATATAGCTTGAGGGACACTGCCGCCGCCAGGGCGCCATTGTTACCCTGACAATCCAATATATCCGAAAAAGGCTGAACACCAACCCTTCCGGTTTTCCAAGTGAACTGAATGGCGGTATGAACATCATTCAACGCCAGGGTCGCTAAACTCGTCAGACACAACTTTCTTCGTGTTATGACATAGCGGGGGGAGGAGCCGAAAGATTGCAGCGAAGTTTTCTTTTCTCACAAACCCGCAGATTCGTTTATCTTCGTGACGTTTTTCATTAAAAGGGGGAAAAATCCCTACTACTCCCTAGGCGCCGACCTAGAGCAGGGGGGCTATGTTGCGCTTTTTGGACTCCCAGGAGACTAGGGAGAAGGAAGTGACGTCAACAACGCAGCAAATGCAGATTGGATGTTGATTTTGTTTTCTTCTGTCAACATCCAATCTGCGTTTGCTCTAGTCGTTGACGTCACTTCCTTCTTCCAAGTCTCCTGGGGGTCCAAAAAGCGCAACATAGCCCCCCTGCACGACAAAGCACGCGGAGACCAACGTGGTAAGTATACGTATAATGTCACGGTGAAGATTATCAGCTGCCACCTTGATGGTCTCTAAAAAGCACAGCGGAGGCTTGGGTAATTGCATTCTAAAATCAACACCGTCAAAGTTGATAGTCTGATATCGTTCTTATTTCCGCCGATAAAGCAGAATTTACTAAAAAAACGTCCCTGTCGTTCCTTTTATTTATTTCGGCCTTTTCAATTTGACCAGAGTGTAGCCCGACGTGGCTAGGTCACAACCTGCCGAGTAGCATTGTCCATCTTTGGACGGATTTCTCTTCCGGGCAGTTGTCCCCCATCAGTGGGAGATAAAATGATTTTATGATAGACTTTCAAAGATTATCCAAACTGGGATTGATTCTGCGTTCATCAACTGAAATAAGAGTAATGTCAGTTTGTCAATATTGACGGTGATGCTTCGAGAACGCGAGGACACGAAGCTTTCATCGTACACAACCAGACTTTTCGCCGTCAACTCGAACACGCACCATCAAGTTTGTCGTTCACAACTGATCATCCTGACCCTGACGTCAAAGTTATGAACCATAAAAGGACGTCACTGAACGCGCCTGCACACAACGAGCCCCGGCACGAGCCTCTCGATTGAAAGTCTGTCATGGCCGCTCATAAGTTCATGGAACGCGCCCCGTTTTAATTCCAGAATCTCTAGAACCATAATTTCGAAAATTGCACGCTGTGGTGTTCCTTGGCATCGCTCAGTTGGAACGCCTCTAAGCAGGGTCGTCGAAACAAAAGAACGGGGAGGGGGGCGATTCACCCCCCCCCCCCCCCAAGTGGCGTCGAAAAAGGGGCCGCAAAGGGCATAAGCGGGGGAGGAGGGGAGGGATATCGCCCCAGCCCCGGACTATAGCATTTCAGAGAGTTATAATAAAAAAAAAAAGACAGACGTTTACAGGTCTCTGTAATGTCGAATAAAAGCGCAGCTCTTGAGGAGGAGGAGGGGAGGGTACGGAGGACAGGGTAGGCTCCTCCACCCCCCCTCCCCCCCCCCCCCCCCCGGTCCTCCTATCCTGCTCCCCTCTTTTAGCGGGGAAATCTAATTGGTGTTAAAGTCACGTGACGTCAATTTCCCCGCTACATTTAGTGAAAAAACGTCCCGTAATGCAACGCGCGCGCGGTTACGCCGACGGCGACGCCGCTCAAGCTCGAAACGGGCGCATAAGAGTTGCGCTCTAAAAATTCGGGGGAAGGATATCCCCCTTCTTCACTACTATCACCCCACCCCCTCTCTCTCTCTCTCTCTCCCGAACAATTTCTACGGCCATTCCTGACTCCTATTTGTGTGTGTGTTTGTGGTGGTTATACCTTTCTTTTCCCCTTTCCCCGGCTTTTTCTCGCCATCCCCCTCGCCCCCTCTCCTCTCAGTCATTACCGACGTCTCTATACATAACACCTGTGGGTGACTCCGGTGACGTTGTTGACAGTGGCGGAACATGAGCTCTAAAACCGCGTACACTGCGCAAGGCTCCACAATATCACAAAGTTTAATCTTCGCCTCGATTCCGAAGCGAAGATTTTGGCCTCAAATAACTCCTTCCCAAAGTTGTGAAACGTCACTTTGTCGTCACCAATAACTTCCAGAAACAACGATCTTCCGACGAGAAAGTTCAGAGTATTTACAGCCCGCCTAGGTACAATTACGTATTATTGACTCTATCGCGGCGTAGGGATGTAGGGACACGCAGGCGCGACGTCATCAGTGCAGCCGTTCAATCGGCTGGCCCCACAGTGTTGCTCGCGCGCGCTCCGATGAAGCTTGCTACAACTTTGTGTTTCACATTCTCGCTGGAATTTGATCACCGAGAGAGCTTGGATGATTGACATCTCGTCCCGCGTGACGCCAACGTCGCGAGAGTCCAATCAGCACGCTCTGCGAACTTCGTACCCAACTTTGTGTTTGACGAGTTTAGCGATCCAGGTGAAAAACATACAAGTTTAAGTTGCTAAAAATTACGAAAGTGTCGGCTACATAACTACACTACATCTTCAACGAAAATTGCAGTGAGTTAATCACAACAAGCTCCACGTGCGGAGTTACCAAAGTAGCCACAGTAGCAGATTGCGGTCTCCCAATGGGGCATCCCTTTATTTGATGATAAACAGCGTTGTCAAATGTGAAGTAGGTCTCATATAAGCAGCACCGCAACACAATCACCATATCCTCTACAAGCCGCGACGTGCCACTCGCCAACGCACAAACATCGTGTAACCGCTTTTCGACGACATCACCGGTTTTTAACGTGCGAAAACAATCCGCAAGCTGGCTTTCGGACCTTGCACACGAATCAAAGTTTAATTTTACAAATTGCAACAGGCCATTTAAATTGTTACACATCTGCTTGCTATTGTTGCTCCGGTCCAACAAAGCAGTGGCTTGCCCTTATCAGCTGCAAAGATTACGATGGAACAAATTTGCCTTAAACCACTCAACTTCGCGCGTTCCTCTGCGTTCAAGTTGGGGCGAGGGTGCTTTGCGTTCTGAGAAGGCGCTTACAATTCTGCTCCGGGCCAAGTTTACACAAAACGCATCTGAAAATTAAAGTTTGATTCTACTTCAAGGTTCCAGAGCCACCTTGTAGATCATTGAGCTCGTTCAAAACCAAAGTAAAGCTCTATTGAACTGTCTACCGGCGACATTTGTTTTTGTCGGATGGGTCTACGTCTAAGCTCTAAGAGTTACACAAAATCCAGAATGAGGGTTGCTCTCTCCTCCGGATGGCATCGTTTATTGAATAACATACCTATGACAAATCAAACTTTCTAGCGGAATCTTAGGAAGCCGACTGACGGGAGCGAACTGTCGGTTTCTACCCTTGGGGAATTTGCGACAGCGGTCCGTTCGAAGCAGCTTGAGGGGGATGATATCATGGTGCTATCTGATGTTGTGTCATTGTTTACAAATGTGCCTATTGACATTACTGCTGTTGAGGTCGTCGAAAAGCGGTTGCAGGATGACTGTACGTCTGCGAGTCGCACGTCCCTGCTTGTAGAGGATATCGTGATTGCGTTACGTTACTGCTTAAACGAGACGTACTTCACATCTGACAATGCTGTTTAAAGGGGCGGTGCAACGATATTCAATTGGGATGTTTTTCACTTTACACGAGCTTACTGGCACTAGTGGGACTCAAGGATACTCGCCCGCAACGCCACTGACCAAGAAACTACATTGTTGCGCTGTAATTTCGAGGACAAAACCGAGTGTTTTCATTCAATCTCTCCTTCGCAAAACCTGATGACGTAGCTGGGCGGTAGCAGTACCGCCCAGTGACGATATTTGAATGCGGCTCATAGATTGGACCCGAGCATGGCGTGGACACTCGATTTGGGCTCGTGATAATCGATCGCTCGAGAAGCATTCGGGTAGTGGCCCGTGTCCAATCGCTGCAATGACGACAACAGCCGAACCATAACAATGTCTGAAACTCAGCGCGTGTCCTGTGCCTTGCCAACCCCAGCGCATGGCTAGGATCAACATTGGCGGCATATATTCGGCTCCAGATCACGTGGCCGCTTGTTCTGGCTGCGAGTTGAGGGGGTGAACGCTGCTCGTTTTTCTTTAATTTTTTACTAGGACTCCTATTGCGTGGGGGGAAAAACGAACGAGTATTTCACAGGTCATTAACGTCAGGGATCCGTTCAGACCGGTATTTGCGCAAAATACAAAAATCGTTGCATCGCCCCTTTAATATCAAATCAGGGGATGACCTATTGGAAGCCCGGAATCTGTCACTGTGGCTAATTTGTTAATGCAGCACATGGAGTTTGTTTTGATGAACTCGCTGCAATTTCCGTTGAAGATGTGGTGTAGCTATGTAAAAGACACTTTCGTATATTTTGAACAAAGTAAACTTGTATGTTTTTCACCTGGCGTTACATGCAGTTCATACCGTCATTCAGTCTACGTGAGGAGCCGAGCGAGAAGGCGTTGTGCTTTTTTGGGTCAATTGGTTGTCGTACTGACAACATAACCTTGGAGACGTAACTTTTCCGCAAACATTGTGACAGGGATTTTTTTTTTGTTTTGATTCCAACGACTCGGCTGAGCACAAGCGAACAGAGGTACGGACTCTACTTTCACGTTGCGATGCGTTGTCGTCGAATAAACTCCTGCGGTCCCAGTAAAGAAGGAGGATCAGTGCTTCCTTGCATAAGCGCGATTATCCTGGGAGGTTTGTAAATGACACTCGTAAACGCTCGCAGGTGTGCACGGTGAACACGGGCGAAAGATAAAGGTCACTGTTGTGCATTCCTTGCGTTCAAGGTGTATCGGAATCAATTAAAATAGCTTTGATCCCGTTGGGCAACTTGTACTTTGGCCAATATGATTTCAAGGCCGAAAGACGTTCCCCCGCTGAGTCAGAGACAGCGTTGGTATGCAAAGTGAAGGGTTCTTACTGCGGCGCCACGTTTTCGGTGAAACCGCCTGATGAAGAAGCACCTAAAGGCCCATACGCACATTCGCGTTTGAGCGCGGTGCGTTCCGTAGCGGCAAGCGGACGCGTTGCGTTGCGAAGAGCGCTTGCGCCAAGCTTGTACAGAGCGCGACACTGTTCGCACGAACAAGCGATCGCCGGTTTTTCCAGTTTTACTCTTTAAAACCAAGGGATGTCATCTAAGTTATTATTGCAATGGAAAGAGCTCATTTCGATCTATAATGTAAGCGATAAAATTTCGTGCTCGCTAATACTATATAGAAGTAAAATGCGAAAATGCGCCGATGTCGTGTTCGCGCTAACAGTGTCGCGATGTGCACACACATTTGCGCTGACACGCAGTCAACCGCAGTCAAGAGCCAATAAGAACGCGCTATCGTCGCTAGCGGCTCACCAATAGTAAGCGAAATCCACGGCAACATGGCGGCGCCCAGCAACAGCGCCGAAGGTTTCCATCTTGGGACAATCCCGCTGGCTTCCCCGACATTTTGTCGAACTTGAACATCGCAGACTTGGAAAACCAGTCCCCACCGCTCCCCAAAACGAAAACGCAAGCACTGCGAGCGGAGAACCGGATACGTCTCGCCGTGTCGGCCGAGTGGCACGAGCGAACCCGTCGCCCTCCACCTCCTCTCTTGGCTTCTGAGTGTTCGAACGCACCGCAACGCTTCGGAAAGTTGAGCGAGTCTCTACTCGCTTGCGTCGCTTGGCTGAGCGTTGCGGGTAGTAGCGCGTCGCACCGCAAGCGGCCGCTCCTCGCCGCAATAGCCACGCAACGCACTCAAACGCGTTCAAACGCGAATTTGCGTATGAGCCTTAAGGAACACAAGCAAGAGTGACGTGGCGACGACCACGCACGCCAGGAGAAGCAACGCCAAGCGAGACGACCACAGCTGGACGACGGAAGATGTGTTTGACTTCAACAATGCCTTGACTTTGGCTCGCGGGTCACGATGGGATCCGAGAAAGTGTGTGGAGTCCTGGTTTATCTGCCGTGACTCAAAGGCGTGTGATATCAATGGGGGACCCCTACCGGAGGTCTTCAATAATATTTTGGATCTGTGAATTTGTTCGTGCCCCCCTAACCACCGGGTCAGTGTATACCGAGGATGCCACCTCTATATGTCGTGATACAACTATGTTGTTATCTTCTATTGTTATGTCAAGTCAAAGTAAACTTTTTTGGTACTTATGTCTCGCCGCAAATGCCCGACGCCGTGGAGTTATTGGGGAATCGTAGTAGACCGTTTCCGCAGTCCGCTAAGCACCCGGATAGCGCTCCGTAATCCGCCACAAGACCTTGAACAATGCAGACAAGGTTGGCGGCGCGCATGCGGAGCTGCGGCGTTTTCTTCACAGATACCGTAGCGGAGCAGAAAAACGGTCTACTACAATTCCCTATTATAATGCACGCTAAAGGTTCATCTGGCGCTAGTGTCTGTTGGACTTCCGGTTTTAAATTGAAGCAGACAACAACCTGTTAAATTTTATGCTGCTTCTGCGCATTCCTAAAGCAAAAGGCGCGCACGTTTTGTCCCTTCGACGGAAAATAAGAGGAATTATATTTTGTTACTTCTGTCGCAGCGAACAGGAGGTAACTTTATTAAGAGTGTAAAAGAGAAACTGCTTCAGTTACAGTATTTGTATGACGAGTAAGCGATATCTAATTTCCCAGCTATTCCGGGTCCAATCTTATGTCCACGGCAAGTGTGTAAAGATAAGTGACGAATATAAGCAAGAATACAAGTCTAAAAGAACGTAAGGCTTCTTCAATTAGCAACAACCCACCAATAACACTAATACTTATAATCTGGGAAATAATCTTCGAGAGAAAACAGTAGAAGGATAGGCGCACAATAAAAGGTGTACTTTTTTTAAATGTTGTATTGGGCGAGAAGAGTTTTCTGACTTTTTTCAGCCTATTTTGAAAGTTTTCGAGCATGCGTATATCTGTTTTGAACGCTAGAACTAGCTTCCCTCCTGACCTACACATGAGCAGTTTAGCGAATAAAACGAATGTTACCTTGGAAAATTATTTGGCTAGTTGTTCGACAGTTTGAAAAGCCCAGAAAAAAAAGCGTCGCCGCGAGGCTTGACACTGACTGGCTGCCAGGTGGGAGAGGGGAAGTGAGGTGCTCGACGCTAATTGGTTAACTGGGAGGTCATGTGACCAGAGGGGTAGAAGAGGAGTGAGGTAGGCGAGAAGGAACTCGACCACCTGTGCGCGCCGAGGGAGAGGAGCTCGAAAGTATGAATGCTCTGGAAGATCACCGGGCTTTCAGTCTGATTAGCGGCAGTATCGCTTCATTCAAGGAACAACTATCAACTGTACACCCGATACGGGTGAAACTATCTGACGGAAAGCGTCGTACACATAGGCGTCTGGCGTCAGGAAACTCAGCATATCACTAAGGCCGGGGTCACACTGCCTATGCATCATACAAAAGACACTGTGCAAACCAAATTCGAACACGAGTCACCGCGAGATCCGTGCTTCTAATGGCGCATGGCAATGCATTCAAGGAGAAATCTTGGCACGCGGCCTTTGAACCAAAGATATTCCGGTGACTGGTGTTTCCAGCCAGTCCTTTGTATGATGCATGAGCACTTTGACCCCGGCTTAAAGGTTTGCGACTCTAGATCGTTCCAGGTGTGCAACACACTGCCTAGCTATTTGCCTTAGAATTTTGTTTACTGCAAATCGCTCTCATTACTTGAATTTGATCGTCTATATGCACAGGTAGGTACTGACCCAGTGTTAGTGCCTAGTTTTGAATGGCTCCCTTTGTTTTCGGGATGCTCTTCATTGCTTTGGCCCGTAAACCCCGCTGCAGAAAAAGTGGCGATGCTGTGTTCGCGCTGGCGGTGCCGGTCACTGACATAAATACATGTACGAAGCCATTTTAGCACCATTATTATTGGAATGATTTTTAAAGAAAAACGGGGAAGTTACCAACACTTTTGTCTGGGTGACTGTAAAATGTTCCAAGCTATCTATAGTCGGATGCAACCTAAGAACAATCCTTTAGCTCCACCCACAAGCGCATTGCGCCCATCTGAAGTGCCTCCGCCGTCAAGAAAGTAGTTCGCTAGCAACGTTGCTTTTTCTTCCTCCAGTAAACGTGTCTTAAACTACTACAATATTTATTTAATTCATTCAGGACGTTTAAATAAGTTAGAATACGTTTTTGTCAAAGAAGTAGCTGTTTAGTAAAGAAAGAAAGTCATGTCCAATGTACCGTCTTCCCAATTCATTTTCTGTCCAAGATACTGTCTAACATACCGTCTTCCAGCGCCTTCGATTGATGGAAAGCGGCGAAAACGAAACCAACCTTTCTCTCGCCAAAATTATAAACAACAAAGCACTTATAGTTCCTGCAAATAATAAATATTTAGTGATTTACTTAGTTTTGTGGGCTTTGCGCACGAAATGTGTGCCTTTATTTTGTTGGATGAATAGAAAACAAGAATAATTATACTTTTCGGGTTTGACAAATCGGCACCCTCCCAAGTCATCGAGACCACCACCGCGCCCCGCTCTCTTTGTCTTCCGTCATGGATCCCACTGAGGTGACATCGGAAAGCGAATCCCCTGATTCTTCTTGGACGAAACAGCCTGGTTCAGCCTTACCGGCGACACCAAAGCGGTTCTTCAAGAAGCACAAGCGAGGTCGGGTTTTGAACAGCGGCCAGTGGTGCATAAAACATGGTGCAAAAAAGCAGAATAATTGTCACGAGAAACTAGCGTCGCGTTGCTAAGGCCAGCAGCCATGTTGAGCTTTTTTTTTTTTTTTTCAAAATGATCGCCATTGGTCCACGGAATCGTGACGTCATGAAAACGATTGGCTGGCGTTTCTCGGCGTAGGAATACATTTTCCTCTGAGAGGCATTTCCGGTTTTCTCTTAGCTTGCAACCGACTATAGTATGTACCTGCTACTAGTGATATTTGCTTTTATAATTCAGCACAGGGAAATAATGCACAAACGTTTTCCATATAAAGGCATTACCGGATGTCGATTTCAAAGGTAGTCTGCTACCTTTCGAAACAGCACACTACACTCCGTTTCATTTCAAACTGTGAGCGTAGCAGCAGCTACAAGACTGAGCTCCGGGCTTTCAGCGCCCTGCCAAGCACGCGCGCTCATGCAGTGCAAGCACTGTTGAGGGCCACATGCTCGCGCTTGTAGCTTAGGCCTCGCTCGCACTTGAATTGAAAGGGAGTATAGCGCCAGTTGTATCTCTATATTTCGTCCACCATAAAAAAGACTGACACGTCAAAATTATTTTAGAGCGCAGCTCTTAGACGCCCGTTCCCGGCTTGAGCGGTGTCGCCGTCGGCGTAACCGAGCGGTGCATTGTGGGACGCGTGACGTCACAGGTGACGTTACTGATGACGTCATCAGTGACGACGCCGATGCCGATGTCGATGACGTCATCAGTGACGATGCCGATGCCGGTGACGTCATCAGTGACGTCACTGGTGACATCACGGATGACGTCATTAGTGAAGATGATGGTGACGTCATCAGCGAGGATGACCTCATCAGTGACCATCAGGAACGATGACGTCATCGGCGACGATGACGGCACATAACGTCACTGATGACGTCACATGTGACGTCACTGGTTACGTCACTGATGACGTCATCACAATGACGGTGACGATGACGTCATCGTGATGACGTCACTGTCATCGTCACGTGACCTCGCAGTGGCCCTCGTGAGGCGACGGCGACGCCGCTCGGAGGGAGGTGTAGCAGACAGGATGAGGAGGTGAGGAGGAGGAGGAGGGGTATACCCTCCTCTCAGTACCCTTCCCTCCTCCTCCTCAAGAGCTGCGCTCTAAGTCGGCGTTACATGGAGTTGTAAACGGCTTTAATTCTTTTTTTTTTTGCTTTTGATTATCTGAACCGATTGAAAATGACGCGAATTCAGTATTTGTGAAGTAAACAAATAATTTACAAATGCCAAATTTGAAGTTCTCGTGCGAAGCGCGCCAGTGCAGTAACGTAAAATGTTGAGCCGTCCTGCGAGTCGAGTTTCTCTGACGCCTCCGAACCGCCGCCACCCCAAGTGTCGTGTTCGCCGGCGTCCCGCGAACAATCGGTTTCCTCCGTACGTGTCGCCTATCGCTGCGAGCAGACGACACTTGACGTTCGAGTGCGAAGTTCTTTTAGTGCCCTTTAGCGATCTCAAATGCTTTGAAACGGTGTGAGGTCGAAGATAACGCTCAGTCAACCATTGTGAGTGACGTGAGGGGCCATGTCGCGCCGGCTCTGCGTGAAAGGCTGCCCTAGCGGAGTCAAAGCCGAAACTACGATACACAGACGCCAAACCCAGTTGTTTTGACCGTTTGACAATTTGTTTTTGGAAGTCTAAGGCCTCCTTCACACAGCCGTTTTTTCCCCCGGCCCGGCGAAAGCGCCGGCCGTCCTTTACGCCGGGGGAAAGGGTGTTGGGACCGGTTTCCGACCAAAATCGGGCCGCCGGACCCGAAATGAGCCAAACGAGAATGCCCAACGTCCCCGGCACCGGCGAGAGACCGGGAACGCCGGCGCCCCGCCCCATTGAGGGACGGCCAATCACAAAATAGGAAACTTCACTGAATCTGGCGGATTCTCAAAAGTTGGGTGACCATGGGCGCGGCCGAGGGAGGGAGAATTGATTGTACTGTGCCCGAACGCCCTATCTGCCCTAACGACGAAGCCAACCAAAGCTGTTTTGGGGAAGGAGGGAGGCCAGCGAGACGACGGGCGCATTGTGGGATGTTTACGGCTCTTGAACACCGGGCATACAGAGATTTGGATTTACCGCTGAGCTGCTGCTCAAAATGGTGAAACCACATCGCTTCCTCTGCGATAGACATAAATGCGATTTTAAGGAAGAACAGCCGAAGAAAGAAAATCCGGTCGTCGATCATCGGGGACGAAATGCGTCGTGAGGAGTGATTGATGTTAAACGTGCTCGCGGTGGGTCTTGTCGTTTTTGTTTCGAAACGTGGAGACAAATACAATGTTTTGAAACATGCAAGATCGTTATCGGCGACCCAAACGCAAGCTCCAAGGAACAAAACAGTTGTGGCTGCGCCCATCGACGCCGATAGTCCGCAACAATTGGAGGTCGACGCCGCCACAAAGCAGCCACAAATACGGGATTACAAGATTGGTAGTAGAGATCGAGGAACGTGTGAAATTGCGCACGAAGTTTACAGAATACAAACGTTCAACGAGGAATTTGAAAGGTGCAGAAAGATTTCTAAGCCAGGTGGTGCAAACTACCGCCCAATATGGGGACACAGCCACCAGCATCCATCTATTCCTATAGCCACCGCCGGCAGCTCCGTCGCCGCTGGTTCGAACACTCCTCCGTCCCCGCACTGTCCCGTTTTCAGCACGGCTCCCACGGCGCTTTCGCCGGGACGGGGCGAAACGCCGGCTGTGTGAATGAGGCCTTAGAGGTCATCGGACACCTAAAAAAACCCCTTCGTCCGATTCCGTGACTTACCGATCATCCTCTGCTACGTGTCGAGCGCCGTCATGTTTTCCGAGCCCTATAAAAATGATTTTTGACTTTTTATTGAAAACGTGTTGACTTCTTGTTGACTCTGATTACTTTTTTTTGACTTTGACTTTCTGATGGCATGGTCAACAGAAAGTTTGTTGACTTTGTGTTGAAACTTTTGTGATGATTTTCTTCAGCCTGAGTCAAAAGAAAAGCTGTTGACTTTCTCTTAACTTTATGTTGACTTTTTTGTGTTGACATGGTCAACAGAAAGTTTGTTGACTTTCTGTTGAAACTTTTCTGATGATTTTCTTCAGCCTGAGTCAAAAGAAAAGATGTTGACTTTCTATTAACTCCATGTTGATTTTTTTCTGCTGACTTTGTGTTGACAGTGTCATCAGAATGACTTCAGACGTTCTGTTTACTTCGTGTTGAAAATTTTCAGTTGACTCTCGGTAGCCAGTGTCAATAAAAAAGCTACAGGCTTTCTGTTTACTTTTTATTGAACATTGTACACCCCGACTAGATGTCAAAAGTGGCTAAGTTTTTCAATAGTGAGAACGGCAAGGTGAGAACGGGAAGCAGCTTCAGTTGTCCCGCCTCCAGCGCGAGCGGCCTACTACCCTCGACAACGCTTCGGCGTTCGTGCACGTCGAGCGCGCGCGTGCAGTCAAAGCACGACGGAAGGCATGGGGCGTGTGCTGGAGGCCAGTCGTTCGAAAGGTATGCCCTGCCGTTCTGACTTTGTAAGTGACTATAGTGACTTGAATGACCATATTAAATAGTCAACTAGTAAAAAAAAAATCAAAATAACTATTTGAAAGAGGAGAAACTGCCTTGACTCGCTTCTTCCTGAGTGGTGCTGTGCAGAGAAGCGATAATATCTCTTCTAAGAGCCGTATTTGTGGTTGTTGTTTTAGCGACTGTCCCGAATTATTATTAGATGTACCAATGCTTTCTTGTAAGAGATATCGTCCGCGACCTTCAAAACACTGTTTTCCCTCTGATGGACTCCCAAGGAGAAGATCAAATACTTAAAACCTTGATAAGTGTTGAGGTGGTCACCGGCCAAATGAATTCCTTCAATATGTACGCTATATAAGGCCCTGGAGCAGTCAATGGGACTGTATTTCAGGTGTTCAGTGTTTCATGGTGTTTGTGTTTGTTTCTAATGTGTCGTTCTCGGATGTATGTAGTTGTAGTGCCTTCAAATAACACAGCGACACCATTTACTAACAAAAATAAAAAAAAGAAAATCGCGTTTTTTTTTTAAAGTTTGCTGCAGCCAATTTGGAGGAGGTTCTGGAGACACAGAGACTACAAATGGTCTGGTTCCAATGAATCGCCTTGGAGTCACAAGGTTGTCTTATGCTAGAGGTTTAGTTTTTCAGTGGAGTGTCAACAAAAAGTTGACACCTAGGCGCCAAGAAGTCAACTGCCTTTCTAATGAACTTTGGGCCAAACGGCTCCTGGAATTAAAGTCAAAAGCTAAATACAATCTGCAGAAAGTATGATGGAAAGCTGTCGACATTTAATACCTGTGTTGACTTTTTTCAGCAGATTTTCCACAAAAAAGAATTACACTTTTTTGTAAGGGCGAGGGAGGATAAAAAGCCAGGAGGCGACCTCATACCGGACTCCAATGTTCGGTATTAAAAAAAAAAATGGTCGTAGGCGGTCGCAATTGCTTTAAAAACATGTTTTACAAATGCCGTTATTAAATGTTATAGAAATGTCGCTTACAAAGCTTCTAAATTTCATAATATTTTGCGTCACAAATCAAAAGAAGCGAGGAGTACAGGAGCGGGAGAGAAAAACACCAAAAATAAAAAAGCTCGCGCGCGCGTGGTATTTTTTTGCGTTTTATCTTTTGATGTGTTTATTACTACAACTTTCATCATTTTAGAAAAAAAAAAGCCCTTTGGAATGCCAGTGCCCCTTTAAGCTGAGACTAGAAGCTCCGCCTTCAGTGCGAGTTCGCTAGCTTCCGCAGTGCTTTGGTTTCGCGTGCCTTCGCGTTCACACTTGTGTTAGCAATGGCAGAAACCTCGCGCTGAAGGCGGAGCTTCAAGTGTCAGTTCAAGGGTTAACGAAGTATAGCGTTTATTATATAATTTTATGGCCGCAGCATGCGTTGGCCTAACTGATCTAGCATGTTAGATTTTTGTTTTTTTATGGGTTCAAGGCTACCTTTGTCCACACAAATTACAAAATAGATCTGATTAAGAACGCAGGACGCACGAAGAAACTCTTAGCTTGTCCCAAGTTTAGCAATCCCAGGGGCCTAACTTTAGCCTATTAAGGTGTTGCACCAAAGCATTCGTTAGTGCCAAAATACTTTTTTTTGCTTTTTCGTCGCACTTCTGTGGATTACCACATAATTGCGAAAGTACCAGACATGAGCCAACGATACCACGTATGAACAGAACAAGTAGAAATGAAGCCTAATTCGGTAACCTCTTTGGCAATTTAGGCCCAAAGTCGCCAGGTGAGAATTGAACGACTGTGAGTGAAGTGTAATTCTGGAATTTTATCGGAAAACGTAGCCCAAAAAGCTTTTTGAGCCAAAATCCCCCAACTCTGGCCATAGAATATCAAGTTAGGTTATACCTTGACCTTCTGAGATAGTAAGGACACTAAATTGCTATGCAAAAACCAAATTTCGGCGCCAAAGACTTTACTACTTTGGAGGGGCTCCCTGTTCCTAGCCGCAGCCGTTTGGGATCTTAGTGCATTTTGAGTATGATTCCCACACTTGCCAGGGCCGTGAGCTCGTACAGCCAGACTGTCGTCTTCGTACGATTGGCTTTACTCCTTGTAAAATTTTCTGAAAAGAACAGATATAACTATTGACAAATCATTTAACTGCACTTTTGAAGCGTGGAAGTATTTTAGTACTATGAGTACCAAAAAACAGTAACCTTTTTTTTTCCTGTTTCGGCGAAAAACGCTGAGCATGCCTCCGAAACATACTATGTTACAAAATAGAAGTGAATACAATTACAATTATTTCTGGTGAAAAAAATTAAGAAATTAGCTTACTCAATTGCTTGAAAAAAAAATTACGGTGGCTTAGCTCGGCCTTGCCAGGATATACGTATAGCGTGAGCTTATACGCACAAAATGAGAGGCGCTATCAAGCGGCTCCGATGCAGCGTTAGACTTGGCTACTGCGCAACGGAGGCGCACAGCTGGGCACGCGGCGGCGCCAGTGCGTCTGCCGCGGCTATGACGTCACTACTCTGGAATGCGCAGACCGGCGAGGCGGGCGCGGTGGCGGCGGAGAGCGCGGCGGCGGCGGCTCCGGCGCGCCAGCTGTGCGCCGTGTGACGTCACTGCTCCTCGCGCATGCTCAGCACGGAGCACGGCTCATTATGCGAGCCACGCGAAACTGCTCAACCTTGGCCAGTGTAGCTCACGCTACAAAAGTAATTGATCGTTTATTGAAACAATAACTGATACTTTCCAGAGTACTGTAGATTTCTAATGCAGCAAATATTTCTGTCGGTTTGAATAAGGGTTGTTCGTTCTGTCCATTATTGAATAAAACCCCCTAACTATAGGCTGCCTATCTTCTGAATGCACTGGGATGGATGGATGGATGGATGGATGGATGGGGTTGAACCCTTTGAATCGGGCGGCGGCTTGCGCCACCTAGCCAGTATTTTTTTTAAGCTATTTAATTTACGAGTTACAAATCTAGATATTTAGTCTTAAAAGCTACGGTCTGTACAACGGAGGCGCCTCTATGTAACCGGGTGCACACACCTTCCGCAGAAAGGGTCGCCCAGTAGGGAATAGGAAAATATTCACCCTTCCCTTGACCTATGCCACCAGTCAGATAATCTCTTCTTGGTTATCTCCACCTTCCCCATGTCTATTTTCCCCTCACTATCCCTAAATCCCAGTGCGGTTGTTATATTAATAGGCTCTTCAGCCACTACAGGGTGAAGCCCCTTACAGTAAAGTACCAAATGTTCAGCCGTCTCCTCCTCCTCTCCGCAAGCTCCACACACGGTGTCTACCTCCTGATATCTAGCTCTATATGTCTTAGTCCGCAACACTCCCGTTCTGGCTTCAAATAGCAGGGAACTCCCCCTTGAATTATCATAGAGACTCTCTTTATCGATATCTGTTTTACACAACCTGTACATCTCCAATGCTGATTTTGTTTGCATACCGGCTTCCCATATACTCCTCTCTGTTTCCTTAACCTTCTTTTTAACTGTCATTTCCTGACCACCTCCCCACTGTTGCCCACATATTTAGATCTGAGTTTTCTTGTTCGCTTTCTCCATTTTGTGTCAATACCCTTCATGTACAGATAGCTAAACACTCTTCGTGCCCACCGTCCCTCATCCATTTGTCTCAGTCTATCCTCAAATTCTATTTTGCTGCTTGCTTCCCTTCCTTCGAAAGACGACCACCCCATGTCGCCCTGTACCCCCTGATTTCTTTTTTTTTGTACCCACTAATTTTCAAAAACCATTCTCCTATCGGAGGCTTGTTCCGAGAAGTTTTCTGTAGCACATTTGTACCAAAGGGGGCGCCATTAGGAAGGGGAGAAAAAATAGTAACAGTTCCGAGTAATTTAAGTACCTAAAAAGTAATTCGATTGCTCTTTTAATTAGTTTCTAAAAAAACGTTATTCAAATTATCAAAAAAGTATTCGAATACCTAATCAATTATGAGATCACTTGTGGGAATGCCGTCATGTGACGTCATGAGTCATGTGATCAGTTGGGGGGGTAAAGTACAAGTCTGGGTTGGTGGCGTAAAAAAACCAGCACTGCGCGTCTTAGCGCTTTAGGTGGTGTAGCAAGAGGTATAAAAGTACCTTGTACTGCGCGAGATTTCATAGCTATATTTTTGATCTATGCATTGTATACCATTTTGTAGGCATTGAATTTGCCTATGCTCAGCCATACGTTTTAAGTAAAGGGTTGGGAAGAGTGTCTAAACTACTTTGTAAATTAAGGATTTCGAATCTTGGGTCCTTAATTTATGACTCCTTAACATTTATTTTATATCTTGAAGTTACAGTAATACCTTCAATCCTTGGCGTCTGTAGCAAACACCCCTTACTTGCGAAATACGCCGTAAAAAACAGCCAACAAACAACGATTTCAGCTAAAAGCAAAAAAAAAGAACAAAAAAGTCGTAAAGTTTTTGAACCTGAACACCAGGGAGCATACATTCAGCGAAAAGTGACCAAATGTTGCCTTGCGGCAATCTTTCTGCGCTAGCTGTCGTCACACTATCGAATCTCGTCGTGTAAAGCTCGCCAGTTCTTCGTCGAGTGTTCACTTCATCGAGTCGAGACTTCAGTGAGCGTGCAGGTTGTTGAAGATGGATATTCAAATAGGGTTAGGGAATTTTTACCACACTGACGAGATTTGGTGAAGCGGAAATACAATATATCTGGAAACGAGAGCGCAGTACTTCAAAAGTTAATTACCTCGTTTTATACTGAACGTTTGCCCGAACATGACGAGCGTGTTACAATAAACTAAACTCGTCAACGGATCGTCACTTGTATCGTAGTATGCAGCGTTTGCCCTCGTGATACTATTTATTGTTTTGCTTTTCAGTGAAATTACCATGATGTGGTCTCTTTACTTACAGAAGACAATAGAGTATGAAGGCAGCAGGGCTTCTCTTCGTAACACTTTCAGCTGCAATGGCAATTGTGTTGAAACTGGACTCTGATGGCGGATACATCAACATCGGGGTTGTAGTGGACATTCCGCACGGTCCGGAGGCGATGAAATACTTAAAAGTAAGTAAAACGTGGAAACATCACGGTTTTCGCTGCGCGTTGCAGGTCGTGTTTGCTTGGCTTTCGACAAGATTTTGTCACAATCATCTGTATCCTTCCTGTGCGCGTCTCAGATTTCGCTTTGTCGGTGAACAATAGTTTCTGAGTTGTATAATCCATTGTTAGCGCAGATTACAATATTGTTGAAAGCAAAAACTTTTATGAGTTTAATATTTTTCTCGAGAAATGAGCTTACCCAAGCTCAAAAAGTCAAAATACGCACACAAAAAAACTAGATTAAAAGCTTTTTTTTAACAGACATTCGAACTACCTTACGTTTGCACAAGGGTACTTTTGTATATTGAATTTACTTGTCTCTGCTCCGACGTTTAATACGGTAATTATTGAAGCTCTTCTCGCAGGGTCCGTTTTATTTTTTTCTTGCACTTCTTCTCTTTTCAAACAGGACATCTTCAGGGCATCATCGAGGCTTCTGCATAAAGCGACATACGGGCGTGTTTACTTCAAGTCCGTAATGTTCATGGTTCGTCCTGACAGCAAGCACAAGAAACTGCCTGTTGTTCCACGTAGTTTTCTGAAGGGAGCCCCATTTGATGTCACCAGTGACCCTCTTATCACTGACATCGGCATTAGCGAGGGATTAGGGCTGTGTGGGAAGGGTGGGGGCACCATACGTATTCCGGCACGTACAAGTCTTGCAAAAGAGCACGGTGAGTAACTTATCTGATGATTTTTCTGTTACCACTTGACCTTGATAGAGGAAACCGTAAAGGGCGGGGAAGGATTAATTCGTCGAATGATTCCCACAGTCACGGAAGTTGGGGTTATGCTGGTCGGACTCTAACGCAGCGTCTAGGGTAGCAGTAAGAAGCCTCGAAGGGGAAACAGTCTCACACAGGACTGGCATCGCCATTTTTATTGACTTCAGGAACTTCATAAGAAGAGCGCTTGTCCTCGCACACAAAAGAAGACTGAGGTGTGCGTCGCTTGCTACAGTTGAATTTTGCTTTCATTACTCAGAGCACCGAGATAGCTTCACAAAAACTACAAATATGAAAAATAATCTTCATAACGTTTAGAAACACTTATGCAGCAAAACGACTCTCAACATCACTAAACTTTTTCCTGGAACATGTTTTTCACGTACCTAGTAAAAATTCCAAAATCTTTTATCTAATAAATAAGTTAAACACATCTGAATACGAATACGAACAAACAAGCCCTATAGGAGATCAACTGCGTTACTTTAGCACACAAAAAAATTATATCACAATAAACTTAAATCTCGAGAAATGGAAATGTTGGAATGTTACATTAACATGTTCTTTACAAAAAAAACAAAAAAAAAAAAAAGAAAACAAAAAAACGGCTGGCATTGCGGTTTTGATATTTTTATGCTTATTAGGTCTACAAAAGGTACGTTCTACCAGTTCGTTGCCTTATTACACTCTTAAAACAGGTAGAACTCTGAGTTACTATAAAAGTATGCTAATTAAAAAAAAACAGACAAATAAAACGCACGCGTCGTTTATCCATTTAATATCGCAATCAGAACGTGACTTGGTTGACGTACATGCCTAGAAATTTGAATTGCCTAGCGTAAGTTTGCAAGAATATAAAAACTAGTATTTTGTATTGCCAGTTGCGTTTTCAGAGATATATATCCCATTCCACCCTAAAACAATATAGAGATAAACCGACCATTCATTTGAAGTAAAAACGAGGGTCCATTCTTAAGCTCGTGTGCACAGTAGGGAGTGCAAAATGGAGTTCTCTAACATGGCTTACTCACTGCACACTAATGCAACTGCGAAGCTTGTGTTCGTCTTGGGTTTAAAACAAAAATATTGATAGACACTGTTTTGTATAAAATTTGGTTGAATACATTACTAGGCACATTTAAATAGTCACACACATTACAAGTTCTGATATTTTTTGGGCAAAGTTATTGATTTTGCATATTTGGCCTGAGAGAATGAGACTCTCCTGACTACACTGAATGCGTGACGTAAAATGTTGTATTATGGGTGTAGTACAGCTTGTTTACGACGAGTTATCAAAAGTTTAATGTTGTGAAATAAAAGTTTTTGAAGCTCACGCCAGTAAATTAGAAAAGGAAGCGCAAAATACTGTGCACCTGAGGAAGCCTGTTCGACTTCCAAGTAATGTAGCATGTGACCTCATCCCACCGGAAAGAGCAGAAAAATTTCTAGGCTGGTTTTCCCATAACCATCATGTGCCGTCTCTTCAATATGTGTTATATTTTTAAGTGCAATAAATATGGGGGTAACAGAAGAACGTGGGTATACAGAAAAAAAGATTTTAGTGTGGGTATCTTAAAAATAGCTGGAGCGCCACCTGTAAAAGCACTCAGGCTCGAATTTAAGAACTATGGAAGCAGTGTTGAAAACAACTTGAAATTCTCTACCAAAAGCAAGGCGTGCGATTTGGATCTGCGTGTCTCGCCGAAGCGGATCGAGGCAAAGAGACGTCACTGGCACAAGTGGCACTCACGCACCTTAATTTTTAAGGGGTCATGTTTAGATTTTGTTTTCATATATTCTCAAACGCATTTGGAATAAATAAGAAAGCTAACTAAACGGCTTTAATCTTAACGGCTTCGGAAATGTTAAAATTCGATACTACTCTTAGTTAATACCCATTTTGACGTTTTTTTTGGTTTTTGTTTCAGCCGCGAAAGTAGTAGTAAAAGAATGGGCTACGTTTAGATACGGAGTGCAGGATGAGCAGAGTAATAAGATCTCGGATCTAAAGGTCTACAACCAGTATTGCAAAATCAAAAATGTAAGTACTTCATTTCACAGTGAGTTTAGTTTTGCGACAAAAACTTCGAGCGCAATCAAATCATCGCACCAATTGTATGAATAACTAAAACAAACCTCCGAATATCTTTTGTTAGTGTAAAACATGCACAAGGATTTAGCTACCACTTAGATAACGTCAAGCACAACCTTTATTTCTCTACCTCAAACAAGATACATTATATGACAGTTATATTTTGTCTCTGAGTTGTCAGTAAGTGATATGTATTTCTAGATGTGCTGTAAAGTAAAATGCTGCATGACAATTTTTCATTTACTGTAAATTATCATACCATAAAATGTATTTGTTTTATTTTAAAGAACCCCAAGGCCGCGAACTACACGAAATGCGGGAAAAACCTTAAGATCAGTGCCTCGTGTACAGGATGTCCGGGCAACAACTGCAACTTTTTTCGTTACTTTGAGAGAGGGAACAAAGTAAATGCATCTCTCATGCATGACCCGACAGTTGAAGGGGTAAGTATTTTTTAGGAGTATTCCCATTTTGCGGCAAAATGACAGCTGTATTAGAACAAAATATGACACCGCTTTAAATTCAAAGCTTCTAACATTCGAGAAAAAGGACTGAATGAGACGATTAAAGTTCTTGTTAGGTTTCAATAAATGTCAACTCAAAATCGCATTTCTGTTGTGATTATTAGACTATTTTCGGCCATTTGATTAGTATTTTAATGCATTGCCTTCAGGGGTTGTACAGTGCTAACAAATAATAAAGCATTTCGTTTTTAGGTTGTAAAGAGATGTTCAATCAAATACTGACGTTCATATCATTTTTGTAATGAAGAGTCTGTTGCTAGGTAATATTTTTAAATCAATTTTTGTGTCCCAGATTTTAGGCAACATTTTTTTATGTTATGTTGTATTTGAGCAACTGTAAAACACACTAGGATATTCTGGCCGATATCTCAAGGTGAAATCTTATTTCGGAATCGGTTCTAACTCAAAATAATTGTTTCGTCACGTGAATTCCTCTTAACGCGACAGCGTTTTCGTGTCGCCGAAAATCTGGCGTCGGCGTCGGTGGGACGGAAAAATCCCATAATGCGACGCGTGCAGCATCGTGTGACGTTATGACCCTATTGACCCTCTAAATTTGGTGGGAAACTTTTCCGCCAAATTTAGCGGAAACGTTTCTGCTGATGTGAGCGGGTCAATAGGTCATGACGTCACAGCCACGTGTGACGTCACCGCCTAGACCACACACACACGTTTGCATGGCTTGGAAGCTAGAGCGATATGAGAACGCTCTGCGAACGGGGCCCGATAACGCTATCGCGTTTAACTCTTAAAGGCGAAGCTTAAGTGCGCGCCAATTGTTTTTAATTGGGAAATTTTAATTTTTGAACTACGTGTATTATTTTAGTATAAACATGGTTTTGGGGCAGTTCAGTGTAATTTTAACAGACAGTATATTATTAGACCGATGTCAGTAAGCGAACTGCGCAGGCGCGCGCATTCCGGAAGTGGTGCCGCCGCCATGCTACTTGTAGTCTTCGCTCTCCGTCTTCCTGGCTACATAGGCTGCTGTGCGCGTACATCATCGTTTGGGACGCCGCGGTATTAGCTTGGAATTTCCTGCAAGTTTGTACTACTTATGATAGTGTTTGTGATGCCTTAGTTTGTCAGCAAGCGCAGAAAAGCGATTGCAGTCTTCTTATCGCTTTAGAATCGCTTGGTCGTCTGCTTCATTGTTGTCTGCTTCGTCCTCTTCGTGAAGCCACTGCGTTCACGAGGTGGTCCCACAGCGGCCACGGGCAAAACGACGATGCCACTACTTGGAGACAAGTGGAAGTCTAGTTCATTGGCAAAGAACACGAAAATTTCAGGGACCGCCGGCTCGGTGTGGCACTGCGGAACAGCATCAAGTGTGTCGATGGAAAACTGAGCTTGGTAGTGCTCAGGCTTGTGCATAACGTAAATCTGCAATGAAGTAATAAAAGCTTAAAAAGCTTTCGGGGAGCGACAGTTTCCTAAAAGTTGTTTCATTCTGACTGATAGCCTGTCACAGGTGCAGATTGAATGCAGGCGGAGCCTTGCACACAAACGAGAAACGATCTACAGAAGGATCATGAATTACGCACCGTAACATCTCGCATCTGTCAAAAGGAGCAACCATGCCATATACCTAAGAGCGCTGGGCCGAGATGGGTTTTTGTGTACAATTTCTATTAAATTTTATCTTATTTACGCAAACTCCGAAATAGGGCTGGACGTCGATTAAAATATTGACGCAATTAATCGGCGCCCTTTAGTCGATTAATAAATCGAATAATTGGTTTCGCTCATTGATATGAATACAGATTAAAAAAAAAGTCGAAACTACATTTTTGCCTTTGATCAATGAGTGAAAAAACGGCGTAATACACAATTTCGGATTTAAATTAACTTCGATGTGTAGTCGAGCACAGTCGAGACACCTACTTTTAAAAAATTATTACTTCAGCCGCAGAGGCAAAGAGGTTCGTTGATATTCTCCGGCATTAGCGAACACCTTTGATTGTTGACAATAGTCCTTGCTGCGGTGAACGGACACGATCGGCGTTGAGATAACCGGTACAGAAAAGTCTCGCCCCTACAGTATAATTTAGGACACCATTTTACATAAATTTGGCCTTCATACAGGTGTACTCGTCTACGTCCGCGTGGGGAAAGCGTTACATTTTTCATTTTAGTTTGTCAAATTGTATCGATTTTGTGGTAAAAAAAATGAATCGCGATTAAAGCATTAATCGATTAATCAGTAAATTCATCGATCCAATGCCCAACCCTACTCCGAACGCTAACAGCCGCCTGACGATGACCGATTTTTTCTGCGGTCTCGATTTGTATTAATGCAGAATGGATCAGTAACGCGAGACAAATGTTAGTTGCGGTATAATAAACCACAACACGGTGGTTGAGGTTCTTTTGCTGACTTTTTGGCGGTAAGCGTTGCACTTTCAAATTGCATTATGCAAAGTTTACACGCTTTGTAAAAAAATAAGATTAAGACAGCTTTCAAAAAAGAAATTTTATTTTAAATTATGCATACTGGGAATGGCTGCTAGTTTTTATAGTGATAGTCTTGATATTTTAAGACACAGCTGTGCTTGAAACATGTCGCATTAACAGTTATAACCACCAAAATACATCGAGCAAAAAGTGTATTAAAATGGCCGCCGCAAAGCAGTGCTGAAGTCCCGATTAAGATAGACCTCTACGGAAAGTGCTCGGGGAGATTCTAACGCAGAACACTTCGGCACGCCCCACAATACCTCGTGCCCTGTAATCTCACTTAGACTAA
>JABSTQ010007454.1:0-47295 GCA_013358835.2 Ixodes persulcatus
CGTAAGCACCCATGTAGCTGCAGCAAGGACCATCCGCCAAAACGCAGAAAACAATCAACGCCTTCTCATCGAGGTTCCTTTCTCTCAAAAAAATAAGAATGCATCGCCCAAGCTCTGACTTCTTGTCTTCCTGTTGGAGAATGTGGACAAACTTCTTTGTCTTTGGAGCTGGAGCAAAAATATGTGAGTCTTTGAATCGTTCAACTATATGTATCCTCAAATCTAAATGTCCTTTGTGCCGTGTAACAGAGTAAAATAAGTCTTCAAAGGCAGGACGAGTTGTTGCATTCTTTTTTTAAAATTTTATTTATAAAAAAAAACGCAACCGATTAATCGATTAATTAATCGATTAAAGGGTGGCGATTAATCGGGTTAAAATGTTTAATCGACGCCCAGCCCTACT
The DNA here is from genome assembly GCA_013358835.2 of Ixodes persulcatus. NCBI lineage: Eukaryota > Metazoa > Arthropoda > Arachnida > Ixodida > Ixodidae > Ixodes > Ixodes persulcatus. The sequence continues at coordinate 404 of JABSTQ010007454.1, forward strand.
AAATAGCAACCTTCTTTATTCAAAGTTGCCTACGTATCCCGTTTTATAGTCGTCAATCTCGGCGGCTAACAGTAGCCGAACCGGTTCTAGAATGCGTGGACGGTTGTGCCCAACCGATATTTCGAGAACGCATTAGCACCGTGCGCACGCTCGAGCGCTTGGAAGTGAGAAGTGATATTGCCAAATGGGTTAGGCCGCCGCGCACAGAGACGCGGTTCGCACGGTTCTGTATTGATTCCAATATTGTTGTTGTTGTTGTTGTTGTTGTTGTGTCATTGTTATTGTTGTATTGTTGTCATTGTAATGTTGTCTTTGTTGTTATTTTAATTTCCGATGTTAAATCCGGAGCACAAAATAAATCCGCTGGTTGCCACGAATTTCCTTTGCTTCATTCGCGACAAAGTGGCAAACGTAGAAAAAACCTAAATGCAGTCAAGTTTGAAAGTATAGATTAGCTTTCAGCTTGAAAACAAGCGGCATGAATGTGGGAACGGGGTAAGTGCATTACTGTTAGTAAATATTACTACACCTCAAAGCACGGATTTTTTTTCCAGAAACTTGACTTTTTCTATATATATTATGAGAAATAAGTGTTTAAATGGTATTATCTCATCCAAAATGTTTAAGATTCGTATTTTTCAAGCTCTAAAGTTTAGAAACTGAGTATTAGGGTGCCTTGTTGTAGCGTCTGTGACAGTTTGCCAGCGCTAAGCACTCAGAAAAGCACACGCAGGAATAAAAATAATTATTGGGCGGCAAAATGGCCGTGATGTCATCACTCGGCAAAGGCACGCGCGTACGGACTGGCTTTCTACGCTAATTGCTAGGAGCTGCCGCCCTCTCGTGGCCGCCATGGCAAACAAGGAGGTCGCGCTGGTCACCTGACGACGGCCGGCGGCGCTGCCTCCGCAGAACGTGGCTCCAAATTGAAATGCGGAGCGCGCGCTTCTCAGCTCAAAAGCCTGGTCGTAATGCATCTGCTGTCTCCACGGGTGCCTCCCCGGCTCTCCCAGTCTCTCTCTCTTTCTTTTTAAATCTTTTTTTTTTTTTTTCGTCTTCCCGCTTCGTCCTTATTTAAAAGGTGTCCTGCGAGTAATGAGGTCATTCGTATTCCGCTGGGGATTTCGACCCCTCTCCCAGCTCCTTCGCGGCGGACGAAACGTGATTTTTGGTCCATGCGTCTCCTTGCGCCAGGGACAAGCAGCTTTTGTCGATCGTCTTGTTCGCGCGGTGAAATGCGCGGTGCCCCCTGCTATTTACATGCCGCCGAAAGCCCCGACTCTTCCGGGCTCCAGGACCCGGAGGATGAGAGGAGTTCTGGACTATATGCAGCGCCAAACAACGCGTCGCTAAAAAAACGCCTCAATCAAAACCTCTTTTTTTTTTTTTTCCTTTTTATTGTTGAGGAGTTTGCGGAAGAAAAATTATCCTGCAATGTTCTACCTTTCCTTTCCGACCTTAGTCCCAGGATGATCCTGTGCGCTTCGGTGAATGGTTCGTTATGACTTCCACGAGGTTATGGACGCGTAAAGCAACGTGATAACCGGTTGTCTTTGAGAAGTCTCGATGCCCACATAACACACACGATGTCATGAAGATATCTGTGGGCGTACCCCAAGCATATTCGAAGAACGTCTGCTTCGTGCGTATGGCTACCTCTAACATAATACGCAGAAATCCAATTAATGTATCGCGTAGAAGCTCCGCGAATGACGAGAGCGAAGCAATGTTGCAAAACGTAGCAAGAGGTGGAAAAAAAATAAGAAAGAGGTCTGTATACTGCCGCTGTTCGTGATCCCATTCGTTTCGATGGAAAAGAAAGAAAAAGAAAAAACAAACATAGAGTGGACGATGATATCGCGATGCGAGAAAATTGTCTCGTGAAAGTCTGCATCCCTTCCGAAAATAGTATTTCCTAGGAGCGAAAGTATGCAGGTGAGATGGTTAGGAAACATCGTAGTCTAGCCGCCGAATTCAGAAACCTCACTCAAACTACACTCAAACTTAAGGGCCCCTCCACTTCCTCGAGAAAGGCGCGAGGGCCGGCGCTGGCCAATCGCGACGGCGGGTCCGTCCTCGCGATTGGCCAGCGCCGGCCCTCGCGCCTTCCTCGAGGAAGTGGAGGGGCCCTTAAGTTTGAGTGTAGTTTGAGTGAGGTTTCTGAATTCGGCGGTAAACCTCGAGACAAGAAGAAATGATAACGGGCAAGACGACACAAAATCTGAAACGCAGCTGAGTTGTTTGTTCCCTGGCAAAGAAACTCGGCTGCGTTTGAGATATTTTCTGTGTAGTTTTATCCGTTATTTTATTTCTCTTTGTCCCAGGGGTTTAGACGATGAGTATTTCCCCGACGCTATCTCGGGGAGAGCGACGATCCCCGCTGCCGCCGGCCGGTGGATGAAAACTATTCGGGATTTTCAGTCCAATCCCGGTTAAGCCAGGGAAAATTGTTGTAGTGGTTTCCACAACGATCAGAATGGGAAGACACTTTGCCACGAATAAGAAACAAACGGTACGTTTCATCTCGAACACAGTTGCCTTCCAATTACACAAAGTTAATGGAAATCAAGAACAAATTGATCAAAATATGTGCGATCTATCTACAACTGCAGTGGCCGATTCCATTCAGGATGATTGAGTGAAATACGTTACGTAGCCCGTGCCTACGGCTGCTCGTTTTATTTTCAAGTAAAACAGCGCGACACGTTGTTAGGCATTCAAATTCTCATACGAACTATCGGTCAGGTGGGTAACACAAACAAAAACGTTCGCTACCGGATGATTGCTTCGTTTCCGTCGTCACAACCATGCACGGAAAAGCGGCGGTGCGGAGTTTGGATCACCACACCTTGGTCTGGCGAGATTCGCGAGTAGTCTGTGACGTTACCTCGAAATACGGGTCAGGCGGCATTATTCGCGACTGGAACGGTGCGCATTAGCCCCCGTTCCTCCGTTTCAGATTCTCGCTGCCGGGCCGCGGTTGTTTTCGTCGCGCATGTTGACAGGCGTGCGCTCTCCGCTTCTAAAGGCCCGTTTACGCACTTGCTTTTGCTTACGACTGAGCTCTCGTGACGGCCCTTACGACGAGAGGACACACTGGCACGTTCGCGCCTTCTATGAGGTGACGCTGGAACTGCATGTCAGTAGAGCGAAGGGTTTGTGGTATTGGCGAGATGAAATGTACCTATTATCTATGAGAAATTATCGTTTATACTATTGTCAAACGTTTTTTTCGAGCCAAGAAAGAAAGAATGACACGCTAAAACAGGGGCGTAGTCAGGGGGCGGGGGGGTACACTAAAGCCCCACAAACCCCCCCCCCCCCCCAAAAAAAAAAAAAAAATCCAGCCGACCCTATAATATTCACATGCATTTTGATCCCCCCTCCCCCCTCTCCGCACCCCAAGTCATGGGCATCCCAGCGCCCTCAACCCCCCGCCCGCCCCCCCCCCCCCCCCCCCCCCACCGAAACAAATTCCTGGCTATGCCCCTGCGCTAACCTAAAACGATAGGAAATTCCCGGAAATGCCAAGTGTTCCACAGCTACCCGGTTAGATGGCGCCAGTCTCTCGTCGTAAGAGAGGGTAGTGAACGGTCGCAAGTGTGTGAACCCGCAGTCTTAAAATGACATCTTTGTCAATGGGTGGCGTCGTCTCGTTTGAAGTTTAAAGATCTTAAGGGCTCAAAAAAAAAACCCAAAAACTTTAAATTTTTTTTTTTTTTTTGGGGGGGGAGGGGGCATAAAAACTGAGAAAAAAAAAAACGAAGTTCAGTTTATTCAAGTATAAAGAAACCTGTTAAGCTCAATTTTGCACTAAACGTCGAAATGGGAACAGTTCAAACAGCTTCGACGCACTGCCTGCAGGAGTGGCAGACTTCCAGGAGGCTGTTAAGAATGGAACCTTCGGCAGCCTTCTTCCGAGTTTCAACGCTGCGGAAACGAGTCCCAAAACGAGTCCCGACGTGTTCAGGACTGACGCCCACCTGTCGAAGGCTGCCCAAAACGTGTCTCAACGCGTCCGTGACGTCAACGGGACGTGTGTGTGTGTGCGTGTGGGTTCGTGCGCTCCGGAAGGGGAGAGAGGCCTGGCCTAACTGCGGAGAACCTTGGCTATGACTCATTTCTGACTGCGACGCGGCGGACCCAGCTGCAAGGCACGTGGCTGTCGCACCTGCTGCCCTGGCGGAGAGAGAGGGAGAAAACGGACCCCTATATAAGGCGGGGCGTGAGAGCTCCATTTGTTCTCTCGGATTTGACGACTGTATCGCTACCATGTAATTAAACCGTTCGTTACGTTACCAATTCTCCCACCTCCACTGGACCCCTGGGTTCTTCACTTCGGGGAATGGTCGTCGTCACGAGCCAGGAAGCTCCCGGACGTGCGGCCTAAGCCCCGCCTCGAACAACTGGTTGGCAGCGGTTGGGATCGGACCATGCGACATCGTGCTACATCTGCGGGTGAGCGTTTGGACTTTGCTTTGAGATTCGCCAGGCTTCAGATTATGGGTAATTAATTTTGAACTGCTGGGAATCCTTAGTGTTTGACTCGTGCGCTAGGTTTGTGTACAACCTCGCGACAAGTTTTAGAACAAAGCCAAAGCTAAAAAGCAGCGATCATGGATCTGATGAGGTTACTGAGAACAGATTTACTCTGTTTATGTGAAGAATTGGGTGTGGAGGTGGAGCAAAAGATGAAGAAATCTGAGATCAGTAAAGCGATTTCAGAGAGCGCGGAAGCAGAGGAAATTAAAAATACGTGGGAACTGCTTCAGAACGCTAAGAGTGAAGCTGCAGCAAGAGAGGAGCGAGAACAGGCTGCAGCGAAAGAGGAACGGGCTGCAGCGAAAGAGGAGCAAGCTGCAGCTAGAGAGGAACGAGCACAGACTGCAGCGAAAGAGGAACGAGACCAGGAGCGAGCGCTGAAAAGGCTAGAGCTCGAAATTGAACAACAGCGATTAAACTCGCAGAACAGTAGAGTTGGGGCTCCGGTACGAGCAAGTGAGACCGAGTCGTATCAAATGAAGAAGCTCATGCAGCCGTTTAAAGTTGGGGAAGACGTGGGCCTATTCTTAGTTAACTTTGAGAGGACATGTGAGAAGTTGAGCTTCGCCCCAGAAACGTGGCCGCAACGGCTTTTGACTCCGTTGCCCTGTGAGGCTGCAGAGGTTGTCGCGCGCCTTAGTGCTGGAGACGCGGACGACTACGACAAGGTGAAGTCCAGCCTTTTGAAGCGGTACCGCCTTTCTGCCGAGGCGTTCCGTCAAAGGTTTAGAAACGCATCCAAAAAGAGCAGCGAGGGCTACTCGGAATTCGCGTACGGGCTTAAAACCAACCTGATAGAATGGTTGAAGAGCGAGGAAGTGTACGAAAGCCGAGACAAGGTAGTCGAGTGTGTGTGCCTCGAACAGTTCTTTCGTAGCATTCCGCAGTCAGTCAAGCTCTGGGTGCAGGACAGGGTGGGAGTTGACTCTGTCGAAAGGGCCGCTGAGCTAGCCGAAGAGTACGCAACGCGTAGAAAGCTGAGCGGAGAGGAAAGCGAACCAGGCCGGAGCGATCGCGCTGTGCGTAAGCCCTTCCAACACCAACAGGGAAACGGCTCGCGAGATAAAAGGCCCGAGAAGCCCGAAGCAGGACAAAAGGTCCCAGAAAAGAGCGCAGAACACTCGAACGGAGACGAGGCGCGGAAAAGCCAAACAGGGCAGTTCGAGGCAAGGAAGCCGTTCCTGTGCTACAACTGTCAGGAGCCGGGACACACAGCGGCCAGATGTAAGAAACCGCGGGTTGTGTTCTCGTACGTGAACGGTAGTGACAGGGACCTGAAGCTTCTTCGTCCCTATCTTCACGAGCTCCAGGTAAACGAAAAGCCGTGCAGGGTGCTTCGTGACAGTGCAGCGACGATGGACGTTGTCCATCCGTCGTATGTAACGCCATCCGATTTTACGGGAAAGGTAGTTTGGATCAAGCAGCTGCTCGAAAAGCACAGTGTCTGTCTGCCTATGGCGACAGTAAGGATAACTGGCCCGTTCGGAGAGCTAGTGACAGAGGCGGCTGTCTCGCAGACAGTCCCGTTGGAATATCCTTATTTGTTTTCTAACCGGTCAGATTTCCTGCTGCGCGAAAGGGGTCAACAACTGGGAGAAGGGCTAGTTCAGTCGTGTACGAGGTCCAAATCGCGTCAGGTCGCCCCTTTGTTGACGAGTGAGCCAGAGGCAGATGACGGGGAGCAAGCACTCCCAGAGTTGGAGGCAGAAAACCGGGATGAGAGGAACCAGGTTGTAGAACAGCCTGATCTCGTAGCACTAGGAAGCGTACGCCGTCCCAACGCGCCGGCGGAAAAGGCGGAGGAAGAGGGGATCAGTGAAAGATCTCTCGTAGCTCCGGCGTCGCGTAACTTTGGTTCTCTGCTACGAGTAGACAGAGTGTCTTTGTCAGTCGAGCAGAAGAGCGACCCTAGTGTGTCAGGGTTTCGCGGTACAGCTCAGGAGATTGCTAGGACCAATGTGACGGGGCATGAAAAAGGCGGATTGTTTTATCGGCGCTATAAGGACCGCATTTTCACGTCTAGAAATCACGTGAAAATCGATCACTATGACTTCAGCGTAAGAAAAAGAAAAGGCAAATTTAACGGCAATGCCGATGGGTTGAGCAGATTTTTCTGACATCACGAAAAATAGTAGGGATGATCTCAGAGGTCTTCGTTATCCACGGGAATGAGGATCTAAGTGGGGGCACTTCGTTGAAACCCCAAAATGACCTCACAAATTGCGAAAAGTTTTTGTCTTTTGTCTTTTGTTCTTAGTGACCTCGTTGGAAAAATGAGTTTTTTTTTGGCGACAGGGGGTCTCGATACCCGGAATTGTACCAAATTTTGGTAATCCGTAATCCAGTCTGGCGGGTCTTTGGCGAATTCCGAGCGTTTGACTGCGGTGTGGCGTGGTGTTGTGGGGGACGTTTCCGCTGATGCCTCCGTTGAGAGGTTTGGGAGTTTGTTTGGTGCTTGCAGCATCTTCTCAAGGCCTACTCCAAGCCCACCTCTTCAGGCCAGCGATTGTACCACCGGCCATTCGAGGTTTCCCTGGCCCCGGAGGGGCTGTTAAGAATGGAACCTTCGGCAGCCTTCTTCCGAGTTTCAACGCTGCGGAAACGAGTCCCAAAACGAGTCCCGACGTGTTCAGGACTGACGCCCACCTGTCGAAGGCTGCCCAAAACGTGTCTCAACGCGTCCGTGACGTCAACGGGACGTGTGTGTGTGTGCGTGTGGGTTCGTGCGCTCCGGAAGGGGAGAGAGGCCTGGCCTAACTGCGGAGAACCTTGGCTATGACTCATTTCTGACTGCGACGCGGCGGACCCAGCTGCAAGGCACGTGGCTGTCGCACCTGCTGCCCTGGCGGAGAGAGAGGGAGAAAACGGACCCCTATATAAGGCGGGGCGTGAGAGCTCCATTTGTTCTCTCGGATTTGACGACTGTATCGCTACCATGTAATTAAACCGTTCGTTACGTTACCAATTCTCCCACCTCCACTGGACCCCTGGGTTCTTCACTTCGGGGAATGGTCGTCGTCACGAGCCAGGAAGCTCCCGGACGTGCGGCCTAAGCCCCGCCTCGAACAAGGCGTAGGATGCGATGAGGAAGCGCAGGAAACGGTTTGTTTACGGAGAAGGACGTTATTTTGAGGAATTTGTCTGCATTTTTTTTTCTTATTATTAATGTAGTCCCGATACGTTTTGGACAGACCCTGTATATATCACTCACGCGAGTGCCTTACCAAGTTTCCTTTGGCACTTCGGTGTCATTCTGTCAAAAAATGCTTGCATCAAAGTATGCTTGCATCAATAATGCTTGCAAAGTATGATGTGAAGCCTCAAACGGGTTGCGTTTGGAAATTCGTACTTGGCGCAATAAAATCTGCATACAGCTGGTCCTTTACCATCGTTGACCACATCGAAGTTCATCCCTATATTTGAACGGGGTCTCACCATGGCAGCAGAAGGTTCAACCAGATCCAAGCAAACGCCGCTCCCGAGTTCCAAGAACTTTGCGCGTTGCGTACAAGGGTTCGCAAAGCTAAAGCGATCTACCGGTCGATTGGATTGAATTCTTTTCGTCTACCCTTTGGATCGGGTTTCTTCTGATGACAGTTGCCAGATGAGTAGCGAGGAATTCGCTAAATTGACAAAAGTTCGCATTAACGCTAAAACAATTCATGTAATATAAAACTACACCACAAAAATTCGCAAAAAAAAAAAAAAAACTCTTGTCGTTATGGATCTTTGTCGCAATCTCTTAGATTATTGCTGGATTATTCCTGCTCGGACAATCTTTCCAATGTTCCCAAAACTTCCCGAAGAAAACTTTTCTTTTTTGTTTTCAGTGTTTCTTTTTTTGGCTTTTAACATTTCCGGCAATTTTCCATCCCTACTGGAGCTGCGAATAGGCTGTCGCGAACCTGCCGAGGTTCGACTACTTTAAATTTATGTCCCAAAGCTTGACTCAAGTTGGACTTTTGTGTGCATCCGTGAAAACTGGAAACAAGCTGACGTCGCCTGGCGGAGGAACAGTGCAATATTGGTTAAGAATATCGCTTCATTATTTCGCATTAATATAAAGGTACATATGTTCGCTTTTTTGTTGTATGGACATTGGTAATAACTTTATAAAATATTAAATAAATTACTTCATAAATTATTCTATTCTAACTTTTGAAATTTTGGTGTGGAAGTCGCGCTACACTTTCTGAAGTCGAACTTTGCCGAATTTGCTAAAACTGCGAAGGTTCGCAGACACAGTCGAACCTTACGGTTCGACGTTGGCCTTCAGTTTCGTCAGAAGGTCCCGGGGGGAGTTGAATAGCCTCAGCCTTCGCCGCTCGTGCTTGGGGACGTCTCCTCGGAGTTTAAAGCCGCTGTCACACTGTTAATACGTCGAACAAAAAAATTGGCAACGACCTTCAAATTGTTCAGGGAATCGGTGTGCGGCGTGACGTATATTTTCCCGTTACATTTACCGGAGAAACGGTCACGTGATGCTGATTTCCCCCGCTAAATTTAGCGGGAAAACTGGATTGGTGTCTATGATCACGAGGCGTTAATTTTCTAGCTAAATTTAGCGGGTTACTAAATTAGTGTATAGGTCAGGTGACGTAAATTTTCTTGGTAAATTTTGTGGTAGGGTTGCCTCGCTGCATGCCCATCCGGGAGGAACAACACGAAGCCGGGGTTTCCATATCAAGAAACAACATTTATTAGATTAACAGGAATGGGTTGTTAGTATCAAGGTAAAACATTGCCGTTGCGTCCGAACCACACGCCTCTGTGACCTCGGTCCGTCTCCCCCCGTTCTGTGGGCGTGTTCTCCTTGCGCTGTTGTGCGTTTCGGACTGTGTCCTCTTTGGGCGGTCGGTAGCGGCCCCTGGGCGGGGTGGCAGCCCCTCGCTCCCACAATTTAGAGGGACAATTTTCCGAAGAGTCACATGACGCCAGTTTCCTCGCTACATTTAGCGGAAAATGCATGGACGCACGGACACAATTTTGGGATTGAGGGGGGGGGGGGGGGGGGGGGGGGGGCTTTAAGCAGCAATCGATGTTTTGAAAAAACAACCGGCAGACCCTGTCTGCAGCGTCCTGCGCGATGCCTGTTTGCAGATAATTCCTTCGTCATGCCTGCAGCCATAGGAGGCTATGCTGCAGCCAACGCCGTGCCTTTTTTATTGCGTATGTGCAGCGTACCGGCGGCTTTGGGCTCGGTGGCTGCTGTGTTGACTGCCGCAATGGGCCCTCCCCTGAACAGGTACGCGCGCGGTCGGTTTACGACGAGGGGGAAGGCTTCGCGGCTTCACTCCTCCGTGGATCGGTGGCGGCGGCGAGGAAGGGGAGAGGTGTTGCGCCGGGGCACCGGAAGGCACGGCGGGTGCTTCCTTTTCGTGCCCCGCTAATGGACTGGCCTTCCTGCGTGCGGCCGCTCGGCGCTTCGGCGTCGGCTAGGGAAAGGCGAGCCTCCGCTGTTCCCTCCACTTCTCGACATTAGACCCTTTTCTTTGTGGCGAAAAGAAAGGCTTTTTGATTCCAGGTTGCGGGGACTCGAGTGTAGGCTTTCGGCTGGCGGAGTGCGGCGGTGAATAGTGAACCCTTTCATTTGTTCTGTCTGGAAGTTGTAATTTCTTTGTTGGTTTTTGTTGTGGACGCAAGGTTTTTGAGAGAAAGGGCAAAAGACAGATGCGCACTGTCTGGCGAAGAGTTAAAGCGTCGCAGGTTGGTTCGACAGGTAGCGCCATCTTATGCGGAATTCTGGAAACTTCGAGACGGCCTGCGGCCGCAATCCTCGGATCCGACCTCGAGCTCGAACGTTCGTGTACCTCGCCGAACTTTTACGTACCACTTGCGCATCCAGTCGTACGGTGTCACGAATTGTTGCCCAAATGTACTCGTTTTGGCCACCAGCGGCGCTGACTTGGAAGACGAACGAGATGCCTCCCGTTCACTGCCCTTGCAGTATAAACCCTTTTCTTTGCAAACGCCACCAGGCGGTGCGAACTTCCGGTTCATAAAAAAATAATGAACAAAGCCCCCCTCAACACCGCTGGTTGAAACGTCAATGAAACATTTAGCCACTAATTCTCCGGGTGAACGCCAAAAGAACCAGCAAGCGGGAGACCTGTTCAAAAGTTTCGAATATTCTTGTAAACCAACTTGTCTCCTCCAAGACGTTAAATCGTACAGCCGAAGGCCATCGCAAAATATCCAACTTTGTTTTCCGTGTATCATTTATGACTTCTGTAGCATTGGTGACATAAGCAAGCTCGACAGGCTTGCAAATACGGAACGACCGGAAGTAGCTTGGGACGCAAGAAGTGGCTCATGTTTAGAAACAGTGAAAGGGTCTATTCGCAATGAGAAGCTCGCTAGGAGCGCTTCTGTTTTCCTCAGATCTGGGTAGTGCACGTGCTACTCACGCGGCTATGTTTTAATTTTCATCGGTCATAGAAGCTTGGCATTGCACGTGCTATCTCTATTCGACTATCCCCACTCTGGGTTGTGAAAAATTTTCACCAGGCGGCGATACCCGAACTTCTCGCCGCGAATAGAAAGGCGTTGCCGAATGTCTTCCGAGATTAGGTAGAAGAATGTGGAAAAGCGAACAATAGAGAAAATGGTGGACGACGGAGTTTTCGAATACATGGGGCTCTATAGCACCAGAAACCGAAAACGGGCTACATTTTCCCATTGAAATTTTCAGAAAATTACTTATAACTTTTGAATAAGGTATCGGATCGGGCTAAAACTTTGGCATCTGGTTGTGACCTCTAGGGCTACCTTTGGGCAGAGAACGAGCGTTCGGCAGTGCCTAGTTTATTTCTGCTGTAAAAAAAAAAAAAAAGAAACTTTTTTGTTTTTGTTTTGTGACGTTTTGTAGATGAAGCAATTACCACGGACGATTCCCGGTGCAGAGCGTTCAAGGCGTGTAATATTCTGAAAAAGTAAAAACAAAAAATATCTCAGTTTGTGTCTCCATTCTTTTTCCTTCAAAAGCGATATTACTGGCGCCACAATTTTCCGACGACTTCGAAACAAATGGGGGGGGGGGGGGGGGGGGCATTTTATAATGCGCAACAGCGCTATGTTTAGGTCGTAAACCGCATACATGTAGGAAAAAAATGGTTAGCTTTAGGATTATAATTGTGCCGTGTTGCGTGCGCCTAAAGAGATACCAACGTTGCATGTCATTCTCTGCACATAGAAGCCCGCATAACAGACGCCAATTCTCCTTTGCAAGACAAGGCAAATGATACGTGAAGCCTGAATACCGCTGTTTTTGTGTGAGGTTTCCAACGGCCGGCACAGCGTGTGTATTATTCAACGCGTCCGAGAAAACGAACCGAGGAATAAAAACGCCACTCGACTTTCCGGAGGGCTCTCGGGGTCATTGCTGCACGCACAGGGTTCACCGAAGCGTCCGCCCTCGGAGTGTCTGTCCCCTTCGGACACGCAAAAGCCAGCGGTTGTGCAACGAGCGTCCGTGACGCGATCTCGCAAGCAGGCCACGACGTGACGTGAAAGCCACTCCGCTCGGCAACCCGTCCCCTACCCAATTTTCGCGGCGTCTCGACTCGTTGACGCGCACTTCGTCTCGCCTTGATTAAGAAAAGGGCGACTCCGATTCGATCGGTCGAACGCAGCCTGCCCGCGGCGTGGCTGTATACTGCACCAACTCAGCTCTGACGTCACGCCACTGCGGTGGCGCTGCTGTCGGTACTGCGCATGCGCAGACGCTTCACGCCAATCTTGTTCTATGCGCACGAGCAGTCCCCACCCACACCTGGTGTGGGAAAACGCGGGCTTGTTTGTAAACAGCGTGGTGCTCTATGGGGAGTTTTAAGTCGCGGTCCCACTATTGATATGATGTGCGATGCTTTCCTCTTCGCTTTAGTGTCAAAGCTCTCTAGTTATTTTTCGGCTGTTGTTCATTTTATAGACCTTCATATATCTAGTTTTTGTTCTAGTGTTAGCACATCCTTTTTGTGTAGCATGGATTAAAAAAGTGAGCTTTTCTTGATTTTTACAGTCGCAGCCAATGCTTCTAGACCAGGAAATGTCTGAATTGATTTCATCTAGTGAGCACGCATCATATAAAAAAACACACCAAGACTGGCAAGATAAATGGACCAACTTCAACTGCTGTCTTTATTGAAGAGCAATCCCACTTAAAGAAATTTGTTTTCTCTCATATGTCTCACGCGTCACACATTGTTCTTAGGATTCTCTTTTTTCACTACATCAGTTTTGTTTTTGTTTCACTTGGAATCATACGATCCCATTCCGCAAACAGAAAGGCGTCGCTCGGCGTCCGAATCGAGGGGTGTTTCTCTTTGCATGTGTTGCATACCCACGTTGCTGCCTGGCACGAAACAGCACCGCTCTGTCTTTTTCTTCGCCGTATTTTACATGGTTGTGGGCTCCTTGTCTCTTCGACTCAGCTAGTAACCAAACAATATTGTATCGCTTCGGACATAACGAATAACAAGAAGAAATGGTCACACCAACACGCCCCACGCCAGCCTTGCTAAACGCTGCCCGATCGGCCTCCTGGCCCGGCTGTGACAATGGCAGCGCCACCCCATCCGCCTGCGGCAGAATTGGGCCACACGACACCAAACTTCCAACTCCTGTGTGTTTTGCATTTTATGCATAACACACAGGATAAAGTGTGCCCTTGAGGCAGCAGTGGCCCATCATAACCGCTCACATACTACAGCCCTAGGCTGTAGTCCCAACAACGCGGCCTTCAGACTTGCACCTTACTTGCCGGTAGATGTACAACTTGGCATCAAAGATGATCTAGTGCTGACAGAAGAAAAGAAGACCTATAAACAGAAAGAGCTCTACAGGAAAAGAATGAAGAAAAACTTTGACAAAAGATTTCGTTCAGTCCCTGACATTCAAGTGGGCGATTTTGTCATTGTTAGGAAAGGCATCCATGGAATACACACAAAGTTTTCCGGGCCCTACCAAGTGACGAAAACAGCTACCACGCAAGGTATCCTAAAAGTCATATGGTATTCCACTTCAACAAATATCACTGAATGCGCCACCATCGGAAATGTGTTTCCATATCATCCCAGGAGGAATGAGTAAAGAAGGTTGGTATAATGTGACAGCTAAATGATGGACATAGAAGAAGAGGAAACCAGGCAGAGCAGGGATAGTAAAAGAAGAAGAGAGAGGATTCTACAAATGGCGGATCGAGTAAAGCACTATTTCGTAAGCTATCTCGAATTGTATTTTTAGAACGCTACATTTTGGCGCATAATCTCGACTCGGTTTCCTGGCGCCTTCGAAGTTCTCGCCGTACCCCCAGTGCCCTCGGTGACACGTTCCATCGAGGCTCCCACTTTTTGGTGTGGCGCCTGTGCCAGCCGTTCTTCAGCCTTGAGATGCTTGTCCTTGAAGAGGCGAAAGCGCTCTTGAAACTGCTGGTTTGCTTGCCGCAGCTCCTGCAGCTCCTGCATGGTCTTTTGTCCCACTGCGCCCTGCTGCTCCTCGAAGACTGCGAGAGCTCGTCTGGATGTTGCCAACTGCTCTGTGAGCTGTGCGCACCAAATGGCGTTTCTCTTGGGCTGCCGCGTGAAACCCTTCCAGCAGGTCTCTGTGTCTGTATACAATGTGGTTATACTTGTCCACAGCTGGGAGTAGTCTGTCTTCAGCGCTGACAGTGCTGCCTCACACTTGGCCGCCTCGTCCAGCGCCCTGCAGTGCTCGTTCTCCAGCTCCCTAGTGGCCTTGACGTGCTGCTCGCGCTGAGTCTTCAGCTTTACCTTGAGGCAAAGTCGTGCCTGTTTTAAGTTCTCTGCCATCTGTTGAAAATTTTCGTTGTCGCTGACGAGCATCTCGGCTTGCTCTAGCTTCAGGCTGGAAAGTTCAGAACGCAAAACGTCAGCTTCGATTTCTAGCTTTCCGTAGCGTTTTAGGAGGCTGCCGACTTTCTCGTCCAATCTGGCGCACTCTGTTTCTGCATTCTTGGTAATGGAGCTTTCGTCTGCTTCCGTTTGCGACGAATTGTGACACTTAACAACATTCTCTTTCTCTCCGAAAGTCTACGCCACCTCATCGTATCTCTGCTGCCAGAGGCGACTTTCATCAGACAAGCATCTGATGTTTTCACATGCATCTTCACAAGATGATTTCCACTGCTGACTTTTTTGAGCGAGGAGCTCGTTCCTAACTTTCAACGATGTGACCTGTTCCTGAAGCACTGCAAGCAGACAGTTCAAGTCTTCCAGCTGACTTGCTTCAAGAGACACTGCAGCTTCTGACGACATGGTTGGTGTGCTCGATGGAGTCTCCGGACAAATGCCCCGATATCTTGTAACGGCCACTGGTACCGGTCCTCTAAGGACTGATAGTTTTGCTGAAGTAGATTGAACTCCTCCTCTTTTTTAGCAAGCTGGTTTTCCAGGGCCTCTCTTTTGCGTTTTGCGCTGTCCAGTAGCTACTTGAGGTACTCAAAGGCACTGAACTCTCGTGGTTTGAAATCATTCTCAACTATGCCGGCAAGTCCTCGCCACACTCTTGAAAAAGGACATCCTGCAAGATGCAGTACTCAGCAGAAAACCTTTATAGCTCAAGCTGAGATGCTTCAAACTTCTCCTTCGGGGTGTCCGCTTCCTCCACCTTGGCATCTACAAGCTCCAGCTGCTTTGCCAAGTCCAAACTCAGAGAAACTAGCTGGGCTTTCAATTCTTCAGACTCCTGAGACTTGGCATGAGAAAATTCTGCTTGCTGCGCTTGCATCTTCCCCAGGAGAGCCGAAGCTGCCTTGCACTCGCTTTGAAGGGCCTGCTCACGACTGTTAAGAATGGAACCTTCGGCGACCTTCTTCCGAGTTTCAACGCTGCGGAAACGAGTCACGATTAGTCCGGGACTGTCGCCCACCTGTCGGATCCTGCCCAAAACGAGTCTCAACACGTCCGTGACGTCAACGGGACGTGTGTGTGTGCGTGTGGGTTCGTGCGCTCCGGAAGGGGAGAGAGGCGTGGCCTAACTGCGGAGAACCATGGCTACGACGCACTTCTGGCTACGACGCGGCGGACTTTGCTGCAACGCACTTGGCGGCGGTTTGCTACGTCGCACCTGCTGCCCTGGCGGGGAGTGAGGGAGAAAACGGACCCCATATAAGGCGGAGCGTGAGGCTGCTCCGTGTTCTCTCGGATTTGACGGGCTGCTCCGTGTTCTCTCGGATTTGACGACTGTATCGCAACCATGTAATTAAACCGTTCGTTACGTTACCAATTCTCCCACCTCCACTGGACCCCTGGGTTCTTCACTTCGGGGAATGGTCGTCGTCACGAGCCAGGAAGCCTCCGGACGTGCGGCTTAAACCCCGCCTCTAACACGACCAAAACTCGCTTCGATATTTCTCTCGTGCTCCAAAGACATTCGCTGCATTTCTGTTTTTGCCAACACCAACTCTGAAAGCAGGCATTGTCCCTTTTCGGGGCGAGATGCCAGTATGCTCTTTTTTTTCTTTTTTCTTTTTTTTTTTTTTTTTTTTGACCGCCTCTCCAGCTCTTTCTCAGGTTGCGCAAGCTTGGATTTGAGAAGTTCGATGTTCTCTACGGATGCCACTGCCTCTTTACTTTGTAGCTCTTCCACCTGGGTCTTCGAAATAACATTAATGTATACGCTTTCATACCGTACTGTTGCTTTGGTTGATGGAAGAGGCCCAATTGTTATGCCTCCCAAATGAATCGTTTCGTTAGGCTCATTGTCTACGAACGAGCTGGAAGTTCTTTCCAGTGCAGAAACACGCCGATATCCGTGGGTCTTCTGCTCTGTTTGGCTGCACATTTTTGAAAAATGTCAAAATTTTCCACAGGAAAAACAGTGCTTGCCATAGGTTGGGCAGCTGCGAGGCTGATGGGAAGTGCCGCATCGATCTTGAACATGTGCCCTGCTGTCGGTTGTTTATTTTATCCCGTTGAGATGCAGGGTGTTTGTACCGTGGTTGAGGTGCTCTTAAGTTAGAAGGCTGATGATAGAGTCCATCAACTCTGATTTCGTCTTCGGTCGTTTGGATATCTCTTAGATGGTTTTTGGATATTTCCGCAGCTTTACAAGTTGAGGTGATTTTGTGCAGAGTCCTGCTCACGGAGCAATCGTTCATGCAAAGCTGCGTCTCTTATTCCAATGACGATACGATCGCCAATGAGCCTGTTTTCTTGAGGACCGTAGTTGCACTTCTATGCTTGGAGTTTCAGATCAGTTACAAACTCATCGATGGACTGTCCTTGCTTTTGAATCATGGTGTTGAAAATAGCTGTCGCTTGGATTACGGATTGTACGGAGCGTACAGTTCATTACATTTGCACAGAATATAGTCGACTGCGTTTTCAGTTTGTGCTGTTTGTGAATCTCCCGATGGTTCCGGAGGGAAGGTTTTGTGCTATTCGTCTTGCCTGAGGACCAAGGCAGTGGAGCAGAAGAGCCTTCCGAGTGGCGATTGGCTCGGACGCGTACTCGCAGGCTGCTTCAAAGATGATGTATGAGGACTGCCATTCCTCCCATGCTCTCACTGGGTCGTCACCAGGTTGTAAAGGAGCCGGTGGTTGAAGGAAAGCGGATGCCATTGCCATAGTTTTTGCTGTTGCTGTTGCTTGTTGCTTTGAGATTTAGGAACGTTCGCTCACTTCTGACACCATATGTTATGTTGTGATGGGTCAAGTTAATGAAGCTTTAGAAAACACTGTTTAGTATTAAATAAACGGGAGAAGAACGGCCGCCATGTCGGTTACCCGCCAGTTCCCAAAACCTGATCTGCGCGCGCCCAGATATCCTCTTCTTCTACGACATCGTAACACTGTGGAGAGGCCGATGCGGTCGGCACCCTACCTCCCAGTTCTAGTACACCCTACCGACAAGCCATAGAGAGGTGCAGCACGCACGAGAAGGTAACTTTCGCACGCTTGCAGTCACTCGTGCTTACTTCGCGAGCACGGACGGACTGCAAGCCTGCCAAAGGTGTACCATCGCGGGCATGCTGCACGTGTTTGAGGCTCGTCGGGGTTGGTTATTTCTGTTTGTCGCTCCAGTGGGACTCGGGCATAAGACATCATGCAAAAGATTGTTCAGACACTGCCTGAGACGTGGCTCTTCCTTGTATGACAGTTGTGTCATAGTGGCGGCACAGAAACTGTCAGCAGGCATGCTTCGCACCATACATAGCATACACTTGTATTAAACAAACATGCTGCGAAGATCCTCGAGGCGTGTCTGCAGAAGATACTTCTGTTAACATCCCTGCAGCGAACATCATGTCTTTTGTATGATGTTTGAGCGTTGTGACTGCGGCTTTGGTAGATCGTTTCAATACCTCCAATAACGATACAATGCGGAGAGCAAGTCGTCTGCTTCTTGCGCAGGAGTTGCGGGGGCGTCAGAAAGACGCCGCGCTCTGATTGGCTCTGATTGAAGGATTTTGTGTAGGCCTCAAAGCAAGCTGCCTTGAGGTCTACCCACTATCCTTCCTTCAGGACCCATCAGAGCTCGGCGTCTTTCTGACGCCCCCGCAACTCCTGCGCAAGAAGCAGACGAACCCGTGGGGGCCCGTATAGAAAGTTTTACTAGATCTTTCCGGTACCTCCTATACCCCCGATAGCAATACTCCATAACGATTTCGATGCATGCGCGAAGGCGGCGGCGGAGTATCGGATAGCATTATCGGAGTCATCGAAACCGTCTACTAGGGCACCCTTATATTTCGCCACAATATAATATTGTAACACGTCAGTGAACGGCTGCGCCTGTTTTGTCACGAATAATAAACTAACATTAAATGTGTCGAAAGAAAAAAAGAAAAAAACTTCCGAAAAGCTGTGGACGGTTTTGGGACCAACGATTTTTGACGAGTTCCAGTGCGTGACAATAGAGAGGTCGCAGCAAACCTTTAAGCTATAATGAAAAGTTCGAGATTGCATGAGGCCATTAGGATCGATCATTTCCAGTTCATATTTGTAATATTTTAACGCGGGTACCTAATGACGCGTCGTCAACGTTTTCTCTTTTATTCTCTCTCTCTCTCTCGTTACGTTCTTTCCGTGCGCGAGTGAGCGGAGGAACCGGGTAATGTTCAGAGCGCGCGCGCACCGCCGCATACTGATGTGAAAGCGCGGTTCGGCAGACGCCACACCAACGTCCGCAATGCTGCAGTGGCATCCATCATAGGCTTGTCCATGATAGACAATAAACAAATTAAGCGAATGAGCTGAGTATGCTGTAGCAAAAATTGTGTTCGTTCGCAAGCTTTCTTTTTTTGTTTTTTTCTGATGGATGGCATTCTAATTTCTGCCAGGTAATTTTTATCTCTGAAATGTGCTCGAGCTCTGAAGCCTATTGGCGCCATTTGTTGTCCTTCTGTTTCTCCTTTGTTTGTTTGTTTGTTTGTGCGTGCGTGCGTGTGTGTGTGTGCGTGTGTGTGTGTGTCTACTTTGTGAAGCGCTATACCCTATCGGCACTTACCTTTATGTTTTTGCGCTACTCACTTATTTCTGTTATTTGACCATGCAATGGCGGCAGTCGATGCAGCAAAGCAATGCTTGATCGTGAGATTGACAGACGAAGCCAAGTAAAGTGTCACAGTAGCCCGTCCTGTGTCAATCAACAATTTCTGGAGTATACCGTCGCTTTTGTTTTTCCTCTTTGTTTTCTTTCTTGGACGTTGAGTGACTGTACGCATGCATCCGTCACCATTTTTATTTCACGGCGAGCGCTGATTCGCGAAACGCATGGCCCCGCTGCCATTTAAGTTTCTTCAACGGCAACCCTCTATTTCCCGAACCGTATGGTACACTTCTGCCGTGGTGGTGCACGATAGGCTAAAGGCTAAAGCGAATACGCCAGCAACAAATCCCATCTGTTGGATCAATGTCGTAATAAAAGGAAACCAAAGGTCAATAGTCGCGAATGGGTGGACACTTTGACAGTCCCCGGGGCAAGAGCGGTATACGCAGGACGGGTCGCGGCGGCGTCGTCTCATCATCGGGCGGGCGGCGGAAGGAAAACAATTGCCATATACTCTGCTGCTTGGTGAATGCTTATCCAGCCCAGTGTTGTACGGAACGGCGTTCCAAGGAACGGCGTTCCTGGAACGCGTTCCTTTTAGGAGGAACGAAGGAACGCCGCCGTTCCATTTTGCATCGCTGGAACTGGAACGGGAACGCGTTACATTTTTACTGGAGCGGAAAGAGTAACGGCGTTCCTTTTTTTCGTCCAGTGCGGTAATTTTTATTTTATTTTGAACAGGGAAATTTTGAAAGTACAAAAACAATATCTTTACGAAGTGCAGGATCTCGTTACCTTTTTGGCTACTAATTCGATGGATTATTTTGTGTGGTCCTCGCTTGCTAACAGTTTCGGGTGCAGGAGAGCTGGTTGACATTGATTCTTTTTTAAGTGCCCGAAACTGCGGTACAAAAAGCAAGACTTTTAGTCGTAGGAAAAGACAAAGAAAGAGGGTTGTTTCAAACTCAGCTATTTTCTTTGGTTCCACAAATCATGATACACCCAGAAATCTAAGGCCGACTACAGCCACTTGTGAACTTTCATAACGAGACCTACAGCTACAACAAGATCACAGACTGCCAGACATCGAACGCACCCTTGTATCCCGAACATTGGTCACTTAAAAGATACACAAAAATAACCTTTATTTCTTCTCTTGTCCCCCACCTTCAAAATTAACAACAAAGCCAGCCTTACAAAGAAGTATTTGTAGTTTTTAAGACTGACTTTCCAAAAGCCCTACCCTCTCCTCGACTTGCTCGTCTTGCGGACAGCAACATCGAGAAGCAACTGTTGTTAAGTTCGAACAAGAGACTTTGTTCAATTGAAACGTGTGAGGTTGTGGTAAAACGCTCGTACAATGTTGGGTAAAAGTACATTCGGCTCGTCTGAATCGTCCACTACAAACATGAATATTGTTAAAAGCTGAGATTTTTAACTTGAATGTATCGACAAATGAAACCCTGCTTCCGCTTGTTTTCTTCTCCTATTGCCCTTCCATAACGACATACAAACTCGTATGTTGACTACTAATGGGATAGATAAAAAAAACTCTGCTTGATTTAACTAAATATTAGTAATTAGCAAAATACAAATGTAACGTATATGTAACGATACGTTCCATTTTTTAAACTGTAACGGGAACGAGTTCCCTTTTCACAGATGTAACTTGTAACGGGAACGCGTTCCAAAAATCAGAAGGAACGAGGAACGTGCTTTCGTTCCTTTTCTTGAGGAACGTGTACAACACTGATCCAGCCACGTCCCCTCTCCGGTCCCGGTTTCCTCAAAGACCCCACCCAAGGACTACTTCAGGGCCCGAGTGGCCACCGGGTTGTCGGCTTGTTGGTGGCGAGAAGACAAAATCTAAACTTCAATGGGGGCGTTTCCTCATTTTTTTTTTTTTTTTTGTAAGCATGGTTTGTGGTTGTTACGGAGTGAGGGAAAATGAATAAGAATAAAATACTAACTGCGTCTAAAAAAACGGTAAATTACTTAAAAAGAAAAGGAATACTAGATTCGGTCCGGTGACAAGCGATAGGTGCATGCCCGGTGTGAAGTCGGCCGAAGAAGACGATGACAACATATTTAAAAACAAAAAGAAAACAGAAATATAATTAGGGCGATAAACAGCCGCGCACAAGCAAATAAAAAAAGTTCCTAAAAAGAAACGTCTCAACTGCTGGACACAAAGTCCAGGAGAATGTTCGCAGGCTCGCCGATGGAGAGTTCATGACGGTTCCGCAAGATCGTCGTCGTCTCGTTGCTCGGCAGGCCGACGCAACACCGTACTCCCGAAGCGGGTACAACACACAGCCCGCAGGCAGAAACACGCCCGAAGGCCACAGCACGCCCGAAGGCAACATCGCGGCCGAAAGCAAGGTATGCCAGAAGGCAAACAAACGCTCGTAGGCGAAGCACGCCGAAACGCTAAACTAGTTAATCGGCCCTCCAAAGGAAAAAGAAAGGCAATGACTATTTCGACGTCCACTTTTAAAATATTTCTGAATATTATTTTGACGTCCGTGACGCCACTTCCTGAAGAAGTGAAATTATTTTTAAAACCATTTTGGCGTCCCCCGTCACAATATTTTTAAAACCATTTTGACGTCCCCCCGTCGCAATATTTTTGTCATTATTTTGACGTATCAAACTTCGGAGCTTCGGAGTCCGAAATGGGGGGTGATGGAAGGTGGCGGTCAAACAAATATAATCTTGCTTGCAGGTAGCGTCGCGGTTCGACCCGGATTTTCCGAAAACAAATGTAATGCAGTCGACTACTGTTTTTATGATTTTTAAGCGATGTGGAATGCAAAAAGACCTTCTCAAAGTACATCAGCTATGAGGCCGAAAGTAACATTTGCTTTGTTGTGTCAAACATTACAGAATGCGGCACCGGTACCTTTCAAAATTTATTTCACGTGATTTATATAGACTAAGAAGCTGAATCCCGTGTCATAAATTTGCAGTTGCAAATTTATGACAGAACCGCGCCAGAACCTTTGCAAATTTGCAAAGGTTCTGGCGCGGTTGCACGAGATACAGTGTATCTCGTGCAACCGCGCCAGAACCTTTGTTCGTTCGCCCGGGTCTAGAAACGTCAAGGAGGCAATATTTGCATTCACAAACTCTTTGTTTAACATCCCGATCACTTCGTAGTTAACCCGCTCGTTATACACTAACTGAAAATTTGAACAAAAAAAAAAGGAACTCGCGAAACCCGGTTAAAAACAGGGCGGAAGCCAGATGCAAAGTGAGACTGCAACCATACGAGGACGCACTCTCACGATTTAAAGGCACAAAAAGCGTGCCAAATTTCTCAGTGCTACGTATTGTACGCACTTACATTTGCTACGTGCAGGCAATACAGAGTGATATCCAGTTCGCCTTTGTTGTAGATTCAAAGGTTTAAGTGAGACGCGTGCCCAGATGCGAACTCAGAACGCTCAGAACATCGCCACCGGGAGTGTCACGTCCAGAAGGACAAATTGTCGAGCCAGTCCCACACGCAGGCTGAATAAGGCATTTCCACTGACAACTAGGACCGAAACTATCCATCAAAGCGCCAACACAACACCGACAACACCATCAGAAACTAAGCAGAACTAAACCACAAAACGGCTACCACTGCTACGACGGATGCATCGAAGTTACGTCCCAGACTTCGAAATAATTCTTTTTTTTTTTTTTTTGCATAATTTGATGGTGCACGTCGAAACAGTCACTGTCAAGAAGAAACAAGACGAACGACGAGAGCAGCGGGCAGACGAGCAGAGTTCCGGAGAGACGGCCACACACACTTTAAAGGGGCTATGCAACAATTTTTTTACTTTGCGCAAATACCGCTGAGAACGGATCCCTGACGTTAATGACCTATGAAACACGCCTTCGTTTTTCACCCGACGCATTAGAAGTCCCAGAAAAAAATTAAAAAACAACGAGCAGCGTTCACGCCCTCAACTCGCTGCCAGAACAAGCGGCCACGTGATCTGGAGCCGATTATATGCCGCCAATGTTGATCATAGCCACGCGCTGGGGTTGGCAAAGCACAGGACACGCGCTGAGTTCCAGACATTGTTATGGCTCGGCTATTGTCGTCGTTGCAGCGATTGGACACGGGCCACTACTCGAATGCTTCTCGAGCTATCAATTATCACGAGCCTAAATCGAGTGCCTACGCAATGCTCGGGTCCAATCTATGAACCGCATTCAAATATCGTCATACGGGTGTACTGCGATCCCCGCGTTACGTCATCGAATTTTGCAAGGGAGAGATTGAATGAAAATGATCGCTTTTGTCTTTGAAATTACACCGCAACAAAGGAGTTTCTTGGCCAGTGGCATTGCATGCGAGTATCCTTGAGTCCCACTAGTGCCAGTAAGCTCGTGTAAAGTGAAAAACATTCCAATTGAATATCGTTGCACAGCTCCTTTAAAGGCCTGTTTTCACATGCAGCGAAGCGCTGATGTAGAGCTGCTCACGTGTCGTCAGCTATTTATGCAACAGTTTCGACGGTGCCATACAAAGCTGGTGAATGCTCCCGTCAGCACGCGCTCAGCGCGAAGTCAGCGCTAGGCTTGTAGCGCTCCGCTGGCATGTGTGAACAGGCCTCCCGCCAAAAACGAGCCCTTTTGTAGCCGAACCTTGCAGGCACGCAAAGCTTACAGGACACCTTACGAGGCATCTAAAAAATATTCACCTTCCTCTTCGGAAAAAAAAAAAAAACATGAGGGTAACTTGAACATCGAGTATTATCTTCGAAATAGGCTAAGTTTAAAGAAAAAAAAAAAAAAGCTTTATTACCGAAGTTTTTAAAATACATAATTGGCGGACCCTTGTGTTGACGTATCAACACGTAGGACAATCAGGAAACCTTAAATCCGCGAAGAACAGAGGTAAAATGGAGTGAAACGCCAACCCACAGAAGATAGGTCACCGAAATGCAACTCAAGAAGGTAGGGCGAGGGTAAGACGGGCCGAGCAGGAGGAAGCAGACGGAACGCTGGAGAAGAAAGGGGGAAGCCTCCTTTTCTCTTTAGCGTTCCGTCTGCTTCCCCCTCCCCG
Source organism: Ixodes persulcatus (assembly GCA_013358835.2). Taxonomy (NCBI): domain Eukaryota; kingdom Metazoa; phylum Arthropoda; class Arachnida; order Ixodida; family Ixodidae; genus Ixodes; species Ixodes persulcatus. Next base: position 24,519 of record JABSTQ010007454.1, read on the forward strand.
GCCCGTTTTACCCTGGCCCAACCTTTTCGGGTTGCAACGGACTATAGTACCTTGGAGGTTGTCTTGTACAGATTACTCGAAAAAACGTAATTGATTATAATTACAACTACTCTTTGTTCAAAGGATTCGATTAGATTACTGGAAATAATTGACTGTTACTTGTAAAAGTAACAGTTACTCTTCCGATCACTTCAGATTTTCAAAACGACAACTTTTTCTGCCGTTTTGAAAACGGGTTTTTTGTTCTGTTCATCATTAGGTTAGAATCAGCGTCTTACAAAACTACCCACCTTCTCAGTCCACCAATTTTCGTAAACCATCCTCTCGCCGAAGACTCGGTTCCAGAATTCTATGGTAGAAAACTTCTAGAAACAAAAGGTGCCATTAGAGAAGGGAAGGAAAAATAGTGACGGTTACGGGTAATTCTAATACTTTCAAAAGTAATTCGAGTACTCTCTCGATTACTTCCCAATAAATGTAATGAAATGATTACGAAATTACTCCTAAAAATAACAGATTACAAGTGATTCAATCACTTGTAATGCGTACCGTGCTAGTCTGCGTGGAGGGCACAAAAGCAGTGAGCAGCTTAAAGGAGCTGTGCAACGGTTTCAGTGCTTTGCTTAAATAATTTGGGAGTTGCTGTCTCGACCTTTCTGAAGTAAAGAACAAAAAAACGCTTTTGCCTGAATGTCCTAGTTTTTATTTTAAAAATTGACAAAGATCGAGGTTTTCAGCACCTCTCAACTCCTTCACCATCTTCCGAGTCACGTGCGCTGTGACGTGAGAGGGGGTCGCGCGGGGTCCCGGTGAAGCTCTCTCTCTAGAGCTATCAGTGAGCAGCGAGAACTCATCCGCTCGCGACCGCGTGACCACGTGCGAACAATATGGTGAAAGGAGGAAAGTCTCATCCGGGTCCGGCCATACCCGTCCGGCTTTAGTCCGGCTCTGTCCCCCTCCCCCTCCGGCCTCTGGCGGTTGTTCGCGGTAGCAGATAGAGCTGACGGTTTTGTGGACCTAGGATAGATGGCGCCACTAAACCTCCGTATAATAAAAGCTTTTTTCGATGACACTAGGTTCTTGACGCATTTATATTTATGTTGGAACGGCAAGATTTATAGAAAAGTTACCTTTTATCGAGCAGGTATTCGCACAGCTTGCTATCTTTCTACAAGACCCCCATTGACGTCATGCCGCGTGTTTCTCATGGCCGCCGCTCGCGGCTGCAGGTCGGGGAATATTCTAATTTTTGCCTCGTGATTTCGCGGCGAAATCGCAACATTTCGAAGAAAGGAGGTGTGTTTTCTGTCCTTTGTGACAAGATGAACGATGTCAAACCTCGCGTTGCTGAACAGGAAACGAACGCAGGGATGCGTCTGGAAACCACGCGAAAAATAAAAGCAAACAAGAGTTGCCGAAACTCGCGTACTCTGCACTCCTGCTTCTCATACCACCCCTACCGATTTCATCACTCGTGTATCCAAAGCCGGGGTGCCACCGCTCGTGCATCATACAAAAAAAAACAGTCTGCGGCCATTGTGCGAGGCGCGTGTTTCTGCCTTATAGACGCTTTCAGCGCGCGCCAGATTGAGCCGCCATAGCCGACCTTCTATAGACCCTTCCAGAAATTCAGTCTGGCCACCTCGGTAGCTATCATCACCTAAGTGTGTATCATCTGTACATGCGAATGGCGGCCTGTCTATGGCTGGTGAAGGAAGAACTTGAAGACAGAAACCGATGCGGAGCCTGAGCATCTAGACTTATAAGCTTATATGCATTACGCATTTAAGGCTGCCATGCAAGTCCTTGGAATGCTCTGCTTCAGCACGCCCCATGACAGCTCATGACAATGAAATGTTAGTTGTAGTGAGAGGTTTACTCAACTATAAGCGCCTTGTGCAGAGCGGTAGTTTCTTGACACCATCGAAACTGAAGCAGATAGACAAATAACCGTTCAACGAAAAACACCCTAACTTTCGTATGCCTACCGTTGATGAAAAGGCACCAGATTTTATCCGCCATTAGCATACAGCAATTTGAACTGCTATTTCAGACACTAGATGGCACTGAATTTGTGAAAGGGTCTATTGTCTTAGCGGGATGCTGAGCCACTGAAGCGGGCGTTGACGAGTCTCCACAAGGGTCTATTCTGGGGAGAAAGACACAATAACACTTAAAGGGGCTATGCAACAATTTTTTACTATGCGCAAATACCGCTTAGAACGGATCCCTGACGTTAATGACCTATGAAACACGCGTTCGTTTTTCACCCGACGCAAAAGAAGTCCCAGAAAAAAAAATTAAAGAAAAACGAGCAGCGTTCACGCCCTCAACTCGCAGCCAGAACAAGCGGCCACGTGATCTGGAGCCAATTATATGCCGTCAATGTTGATCATAGCCACGCGCTGGGGTTGGCAAAGCACAGGACACGCGCTGAGTTCCAGACATTGTTATGGCTCGGCTATTGTCGTCGTTGCAGCGATTGGACACGGGCCACTACCCGAATGCTTCTCGAGCTATCAATTATCACGAGCCCAAATCCAGTGCCCACGCAATGCTCGGGTCCAATATATGAACCGCATTCAATTATCGTCATATGGGTGTACTGCGATCCCCGCGTTACGTCATCGAATTTTGCAAAGGAGAGATTGAATGAAAATGATCGCTTTTGTCCTTGAAATTACACCGCAACAAAGGAGCTTCTTGGCCAGTGGCATTGCGTGCAAGTATCCTTGAGTCCCACTAGTGCCAGCAAGCTCGTGTAAAGTGAAAAACATTCCAATTGAATATCGTTGCACAGCTCCTTTAAAATGGCAATAACCTGTCCTGTTATGGTAATTATGAAGTGGAACGAACGGGATAAGAGGGAACAAAAACTGAAGGTCGGTTATGGCGGCGCCCATGCACAGCTGCCTGAAAGCGTCTATAGACCTTTCCAATGTTTCCAAAATCACAGTCCCACGTGCGGTCTTCACAGCTCAGCACGTGCGTGTTCCCCGCTTCGGAAAGCGAGCAAAGCACGCGCCGTACGCACGAACACTCAAAATGGCACCGGCTACACACTCTCATTTGGAAAGGTTTATACGACGGTCGTATTGGTCACACATAAACTGTCTGCAAACATGTTCGGAGCGTGTACGAAGCAGCTTCGAACTTGCTCGATTCGCAATACCTCTTTCATTGTGTCTGCAGGGAGTATGATGTCTTTTGTGTGCAGTGTGACTTAAAGAGGGCCAAGGTCAGTATTCGGCTTGAAGTCGTGTCCACTCGATGAGGACACCAGTCAACTCTGACTCAGCAGTTGACCCAATCTGCGTCCCGCCTCGTTTAGGCAGCGCCAAAAAGGTAAGTGCCCCGCTATCCAGGAGCCGTTCACTCGTGTCGGATCGCGTGAGGCGCCCGTAACCGGTGTAAAATTTAAGCTTCGTACGATTAGTGGCCTATTCCTATTGGACCCACTGCTGGCAGGCTGCCCGGTCTCTGTCTCCGAATCGTGTAGCCTTGTTAAGAATGGAACCTTCGGCGACCTTCTTCCGAGTTTCAACGCTGCGGAAACGAGTCCGGAAACGAGTCACGATCTGTTCAGGACTGTCGCCCACCTGTCAAAGCCTGTCCAAAACGAGTCTCAACGCGTCCGTGACGTCAACGGGACGTGTGTGTGTGTGCGTGTGGGTTCGTGCGCTCCGGAAGGGGAGAGAGGCATGGCCTAACTGCGGAGAACCATGGCTACGACGCACTTCTGGCTACGTAGCCAGAAGTGCGACGCGGCGGACTTTGCTGCAACGCACTTGGCGGTTGCACCTGCTGCCCTGGCGGAGAGTGAGGGAGAAAACGGACCCTATATAAGGCGGAGCGTGAGGCTGCTCCGGTGTTCTCTCGGATTTGACGACTGTATCGCAACCATGTAATTAAACCGTTCGTTACGTTACCAATTCTCCCACCTCCACTGGACCCCTGGGTTCTTCACTTCGGGGAATGGTCGTCGTCACGAGCCAGGAAGCCTCCGGACGTACGGCTTAAACCCCGCCTCGAACAACTGGTTGGCAGCGGTTGGAATCGGACCATGCGACATCGTGCTACATCTGTGGGTGAGCGTTTGGACTTTGCTTTGAGATTCGCCAGGCTTCAGATTATGGGTAATTAATTTTGAACTGCTGGGAATCCTTAGTGTTTGACTCGTGCGCTAGGCTTTGGTACTACCTCGCGACAAGTTTTAGAACAAAGCCAAAGCTAAAGAGCAGCGATCATGGATCTAATGAGGTTACTGAGAACAGATTTACTCTGTTTATGTGAAGAATGGACCTTTTGTAGAAATACGCGGTGCGCATGCGCGGAGTATTTCATGCGCCTGGGTTCGAGAGTATCTAGTTCCAAACAATCCGCCATCTTGCATATCTCGCCTTTGAGCGGTTTCGTTGTGTCGACCTCGGGACGGAAGATTACGCACGATGGGGACAAAGGTGAGCTTGGGGGAGCCGTATCTAGGTCACATCGCCTCAATGGGTGAACAGAATGTAGCTGACATTTTGGGTGTGGAACGGGTGGGAGAGGCCTTGGGCGCGCGTTGTTTTCCAGTCACCTAGTCTCGAACCGATTCGCCTGTCTAGGTGGCAGCACATATTCGCCAAGAGGTCCATTGGGTGTGGAGGTGGAGCAAAAGATGAAGAAATCTGAGATCAGTAAAGCTATTTCAGAAAGCGCGGAAGCAGAGGAAATTAAAATTGCGTGGGAACTGCTTCAGAATGCTAAGAGCGAGGCTGCAGCGAGAGAGGAACGAGAGCAGGTGGCAGCGAGAGAGGAACGAGACCAGGAGCGAGCGCTGAAAAGGCTAGAGCTCGAAATTGAACAACAGCGATTAAACTCGCGGAACAGTAGAGTTGGGGCTCCGGTACGAGCAAGTGAGACCGAGTCGTATCAAATGAAGAAGCTCCTGCAGCCGTTTAAAGTTGGGGAAGACGTGGGCCTGTTCTTAGTGAACTTTGAGAGGACATGTGAGAAGTTGAGCTTCGCCCCAGAAACGTGGCCGCAACGGCTTTTGACTTTGTTGCCCTGTGAGGCTGCAGAGGTTGTCGCGCGCCATAGTGCTGGAGACGTGGACGACTACGACAAGGTGAAGTCCAGCCTTTTGAAGCAGTACTGCCTTTCTGCCGAGGCGTTCCGTCAAAGGTTTAGAAACACATCCAAAAAGAGCAGCGACGGCTACTCGGAATTCGCGTACGGGCTTAAAACCAACCTGATAGAATGGTTGAAGAGCGAGGAAGTGTACGAAAGCCGAGACAAGGTAGTCGATTGTGTGTGCCTCGAACAGTTCTTTCGTAGCATTCCGCAGTCAGTCAAGCTCTGGGTGCAGGATAGGGTGGGAGTCGACTCTGTCGAAAGGGCCGCTGAGCTAGCCGAAGAGTGCGCAACGCGTAGAAAGCTGAGCGGAGAGGAAAGCGAACCCGGCCGGAGCGATCAGCGCAAGACCTTCCGACAGGGAAACGGCTCGCGAGAAAACGGGCCCGAGAAGCCCGAAGCAGGACAAAAGGTCCCAGAAAAGAGCGCAGAACACTCGAACGGAGACGAGGCGCGGAAAAGATCAACAGGGCAGTTCGAGGCAAGGAAGCCGTTCCTGTGCTACAACTGTCAGGAGCCGGGACACACAGCGGCCAGATGTAAGAAACCGCCGGTTGTGTTCTCGTACGTGAACGGTAGTGACAAGGACCTGAAGCTTCTTCGTCCCTATCTTCACGAACTCCAGGTAAACGGAAAGCCGTGCAGGGTGCTTCGGGACAGTGCAGCGACGATGGACGTTGTTCATCCGTCGTATGTAACGACCTCCGATTTTACTGGAAAGGTAGTTTGGATCAAGCAGCTGCTCGAAAAGCACAGTGTCTGTCTGCCTATGGCGACAGTAAGGACAACTGGCCCGTTCGGAGAGCTAGTGACAGAGGCGGCCTTCTCGCAAACAGTCCCATTGGAGTATCCTTATTTGTTTTTAACCGGTCAGATTTCCTGCTGCGCGAAAGGGGTCAACAACTGGGAGAAGGACTAGTTCAGTCGTGTACGAGGTCCAAATCGCGTCAGATCGCCCCTTTGTTGACGAGTGATCCAGAGCCAGAGGCAGCTGACAGGGAGCAAGCACTCCTAGAGTTGGAGGCAGAAAACCGGGATGAGAGGGACCAGGTTGTAGAACAGCCTGACCTCGTAGCACTAGAAAGCGTACGCCGTCCCAACACGCCGGCGAAAAAGGCGGAGGAAGACGGGATCAGTGAAAGATCTCTCGTAGCTCCGGCGTCACGTAACTTTGGTCCTCTGCTACGAGTAGACAGAGTGTCTTTGACAGTCGAGCAGAAGAGCGACCATAGTGTGTCAGGGTTTCGCGGTACAGCTCAGGAGATTGCTAGGACCAATGTGACGGGGCAAGAAAAAGGCGGATTGTTTTATCGGCGCTATAAGGACCGCATTTTCACGTCTAGAAATCACGTGAAAATCGATCACTATGACTTCAGCGTAAGAAAAAGGAAAGGCAAATTTAACGGCAATGCCGATGGGTTGAGCAGATTTTTCTGACATCACGAAAAATAGTAGGGATGATCTCAGAGGTCTTCGTCATCCACGGGAATGAGGACCTCTCAAATTGCGAAGAGTTTTTGTCTTTTGTATTTTGTTCATTGTGACCTCTTTGGAAAAATGAGTTTTGTTTTGGCAACAGGGGGTCTCGATACCCGGAATTGTACCAAATTTTGGTAATCCGTAATCCAGTCTGGCGGGTCTTTGGCGAATTCCGAGCGTTTGAGTGCGGTGTGGCGTGGTGTTGTGGGGGACGTTTCCGCTGATGCCTCCGTTGTGAGAGGTTTGGAAGTTTGTTTGGTGCTTGCAGCGTCTTCTCAAGGCCTACTCCAAGCCCACCTCTTCAGGCCAGCGATTGTACCACCGGCCATTCGAGGTTTCCCTGGCCCCGGAGGGGCTGTTAAGAATGGAACCTTCGGCGACCTTCTTCCGAGTTTCAACGCTGCGGAAACGAGTCCGGAAACGAGTCACGATCTGTTCAGGACTGTCGCCCACCTGTCAAAGCCTGTCCAAAACGAGTCTCAACGCGTCCGTGACGTCAACGGGACGTGTGTGTGTGTGCGTGTGGGTTCGTGCGCTCCGGAAGGGGAGAGAGGCATGGCCTAACTGCGGAGAACCATGGCTACGACGCACTTCTGGCTACGACGCGGCGGACTTTGCTGCAACGCACTTGGCGGTTGCACCTGCTGCCCTGGCGGAGAGTGAGGGAGAAAACGGACCCTATATAAGGCGGAGCGTGAGGCTGCTCCGGTGTTCTCTCGGATTTGACGACTGTATCGCAACCATGTAATTAAACCGTTCGTTACGTTACCAATTCTCCCACCTCCACTGGACCCCTGGATTCTTCACTTCGGGGAATGGTCGTCGTCAGGAGCCAGGAAGTCTCCGGACGTGCGGCTTAAACCCCGCCTTGAACAGCCTCTAGACCGAGCGACACGCCACTACGGTTCACGGGCGCCACTTGGCTGCCAAGAGTAACGCGTGCATATCTCTGTCTGCTCTGACAAGCCAAATCATTGGCCGCGATGCTCGACTGTGGGGACGGACTGAGTGGGGGACAACTCGGCAAAATTTACCTACAATTCATCGAAGCTCTAGGTTACATAGTATACGGGGCACCTGTATGGTGGAAAGAAAAGAGCAATAGCCATCCAAAAAGGAGAATAATCTCAGCTCAGTTCAAAGAATTCCAAAATTAAAAATCTGCCAAGCATATCGAACTACCTCAAATATTAATTTACCAGTTTTATGTAATATTCGCCCAATAACGCTAACTTTGGATTTATAAATTCTTATGTTTAATATCTTTCAGGAGTGGAAAGCCAGTAAATTTGAAGACTTGTTCTTGCAACATCAAGATATTCAATATTCCGTGGATTTATGGGCCGTGCACCCTAGCTGTAGATTCTCCGTAAATTATAGAATATACAATTCTACAACCTTCCAAAAAATATAAATACATTCAACATTTACATAGATGGTTCAGTTTGTTTAAATACAGTCGGTGCAGCTATTGTTATAATAAAATCTAATGGAGGGATACTGAAAATAGGAAAATATTCCTAAATAACAATACCATTTTTGATCCAGAAGCAGTCGCCATTCTGAACGAAATCTAATACTTAAGAATTATACAAACGACTCGAGACTGGAATATTTTCACAGACAGTTTACCCGTCCTACAAGCATTAAATAACCCTGTCAGTCTAAATGAAATAATCAATGCAATTAAAAATAAATTTAGAATCTTAAATACACAGTACAACACTAATTTTTATTTTGTTTAAGGTCACTCTGGTAATATAGGCAATGATTTAGCCGATCAATATGCATCATCTGCTAGACACCACTGTATCCACTTACCTCTTAAACGATCAAAACAATACGTAAAAAAATTAATTTTAAAAGTGAATGGTTTATGGAACTCTCAGTGGCAGAGGGAGGGAACAGAAAGTGCACTCATTCAATGGATCCCGTCACCATATAGCATTCCGCCATTTTTTCCTTACACATATTACTTAACTTAATTATTAAAAAATCATGGCAGATTTCTGTTTTATTTTTTTTTTCGATTTAATATTAAGAATCACCATACATGTTTTTGTGGCATGCAATGTAATGATAGAAACCATTACTTTTTCACTTGTCTGGCTCTACGAATAAAGGCTAATTTATTAAATATTGCAACTCTAAATACTAATCAAAAACAAAAACAAAATACTTCATTCAATCTCTAAGGTGGAAATAATGGTGGACATGATAAAAACAATAAATAATAATCTTGTATAATTAAATAATTAACGAAAACACTTTGAGAGAGCGACTCCAACCCTACACATTTAACAGAAAGGGGCAAATCTATCACAATATAAACCCATCATTTTGTCAATTAACATATTTTCACGGGAAGAATAGGAAAAAAAAAAGAACTGATGAAAAACGAGAAAGAAAACTCGCGAAAAAAATAAATAAAACAGGTTTACTTTAGGTTGGAACAACCTTAACCAGCGAAAAACGAGAAGGGAAACTCGGGAGAAAGACTATGTATAATGTGCGTTGGATAAAACCACAGCCATGAAAAGGACATGAAAAGGTGGATAAGACCACAGGCATGAAAAGGACACATAGGTGTGACCAACAGCATGCTCTACGTAACGTTTCCAATATTACCAATACTAACCAATTAATATTGCCTAAATCCGTTACCAGCAACCACCATACTGAGGACGGACTAGTTCCGTAACCCTAAACCACCCAGTAAGCTTTAGATGAATATGCATGCCTAAGGAAGACCCACTTTACTATCAGGAGGGGATGAACTAGCTCCTGACCCTGACTTTCTATTAGGTATAGTTTAAAAAAAAACATTTCATGCATGGGAGATATTTTTATTCTTAGTTATTGAGGTGCGGACTAGATCCGTAACCTCGGGTTTCCTGTTAACTTTAAAAAGAAAAAGAAAAAAAAACGTATTGCTATTTGTAAAGATGGGGGTACCACCTGTGCATTAAATTGATACTGCATGTTGAAATCGCTCTTTCCAAGTAAAACACATAAGATAACTATACCGATTTGAAAACGTAAAATATCAAGACCATTCTTAAAAGATTGAATGAACTGATACCCCAAACATCGTAATATTTAAAAGAAATCATATAACATAAAGACCTCTCCTAAACGATTGAACGAATTAATATATCAAAATTATCAAATAGCTTAAGTTAAATATGTAAAATGAAAATATAAAATATGAAAACATAAAACAAAATATCGATATTCAAATTGAGCGGACCAAGAAACCTCACTGCTTCATAATATCTTAATGGGATGAACTACTTAATCTGTTCACCTAAATTTTAAGTCAAAGTACCTTTACAAAAAAAATGAATACAATACATATTTTTGAAATACTCATTTTCAAACTTAGATTTACATGTCACTTATACCTCTATCTATTTATATATCTGAAAAAGGACACGTACTGCGCCCAGCACCATGGAAGTAAAAATAAAAATAAAAGTAAAAATTAAAAATAAAGGATTTCATAAACACACCAACAGCTTCTTTAATATACAACCTGAGCTTTCGATCACAACTTCCTTAAATAATGACATAAATACTTAACAGGTAATTAATGCACTCAATAAACACATGCCTCTGTCAATATTAATATATCACTATCGCCTCCTCCGACCCTCCTATGTACATAAAAAAAATCTAAGAATAGTTGTATACAAGTAAAGTTTTCACCAAACATCGATTCATAGGAAAGCCATAACACACTATTTAATTTTTTTTATACGCAATATTTCTCTTTTCAGAGTTAACGTCATAGAACACAAGCCTCTGTCGCCGTCGTCCACCAACTAGGAGACACGAAGCCTCCTTTGCTCTCAAGCAAACTTAGTTATAGATACATATAAATAATTATTTTCTCTTTTCACAAATAAACGCCCGCACTGATTCTTTTCAGGTCTATTCCAATAACTGTGGCTTCGTAGTCTCTCCTGCTTTTCTTTATAATTGTCTTATTAATAAATGCTTTGATTCAATTGGAATCCTTCTTATTTATATTTAATTGGTTTAAATCTGTTATACCGTCTGGTGGTACAAGTAGAGATACAAATGGTTATTTCTTTTCTTTTTCGCTCTCACTAATAAATTGTAATTGCCACCTTGTTCTACGCGTTCAGTGCCGTGCGCATTAATTAGCTCTCTTCTACGAAATATGAGACGCCGCGCGTGCGTCCCACCGCCCAGTGACTCGGCATTTTCTGCCTGAGTGATAAGCGCTGGAAAGGTCTATGCTCGGAGCACAAAAATACTATGGGCATAATGTCGTAGCTGGGGAAGTCGCCGATTCCGCCTGGAACACCGCTGCGAGTGTGTTCGGTCGAATGGTAAGGTGTCGGCTCTGTGTCTCCACAACGCTGGCCGTCTTAAACTCGTCAACATCTCTCTCGCCAACACCAAATTCTTGTGATGATTGCGTGATTACAAGAGAGCGACCATTCCGTGCGCACCGCGATCGTTTTATTCTTGAGCCTCTGGCAACGCTCGCTATAATGCCCTTCCCGCTTTCAACTTGCGGAATGAAAATCAGCTAAATAACCGGGTGAAATAAGTACGTAGTCGAAATTGACGGATAAATAGACACCTTCGGGTTTCCCCGCGGCAATAAAATGGCTCACGAGCGAAGGGATTGTGTACTACGGCCTGTCAGGTGCATAACATCTTCCAAATATTTTTTTTTTGTTTTTGTTTTTGTGTGTGTTGTGGTTTGTCAAACAGCTTCCTGTCAAGAAAGACCTTGGTTCTGACAGCACGATGCGGGGTCACGCCCGTCCTACAGGATGCAGTCGTCGCTAACTACAGTAATCAAAGGCGTCTAAAGTCATCACGTAAGACAGTTTGCCATGATTGCATGCAGTCTCAAGACTCCCGCCCTTTTTCGAACTTTTCCACTAAGAGCGGCGTTTAAGGACCACTCAAAACCACAATGAAACCAATCGAAGCATTCTCATCGCCGAGGGAGCAATATTTCAACCGGAGACGTCCGCGAATGAGCGCGAACGTATTAACTCTCCCAACCAATTTTTTTTTTGCTTTTTTTTTTAATTGATTGAGTTAAAATATGCCGCCTAATCTTTCGAATAAATTACACATTGATTTTGCCCGCGAATCTCGCCAGTCAAAGAAAGAAATGTTTCAACTCGCTCGTAGAGAGAGTCAGATTTACATATACAAGTAGAAATTAACGAAGAGCGAGAAGAAAGAATCTGCCCGAAGCAAAAGGAACCTGGCCTCCCTTTCAGCGAGATATTCGGGCAGCGGATGGCAAAAATAATCGATAAAAGAGATCCGTCGTCGGCAACGAGGTCTCGATTTTCGCCATTGCCAAGCCAGGCATAATGAACTGGAGGGAGCCCCTCTGGAGCATATGGGCTGCGCGCGCTCGGTATAACTTCCGACAGAATTAAATTGACTTCCACCGTCAGGCAGAGCAGGTTCGGTTTTTTTTTTTTTTTAGTGAACGTTTGGTGTGTGTATATGTGGGTGCAATACGTAATAAAAGTTTACACGCTTTTTTTGCGTAATAAAGTTTATTGATTGCGTGTTCGCCATTGACGAAATTCTAACTTCACAGGCGTTCATACGGAGAAGGGTTACTCTTGAGCGGTACGATAAGAAGAGTTCACACAGCGTTGGCAAATAATGCTATCAAAGGAAAGGTAATGTGCATTACTAAATCTTTTCTTCTTTTCTTTTTTTTTTGTGAGGAGGCTATTTTTAAGAAATTTCGTAACGTGCGTATCAATAACACCACAACATTTCTAAAAAAAAAAAAAAAAACATGCAAGTAAATATAATCCAATATTTTGACGTAATTTAATTTGTCTGAAAGAAAAAAAGAAACGAAACCGTGCTCAAGAAGCACTCCTGTGCTTCTTTGAGCACGGGGAATCCGCACGGGGAGTGCGGATCCAATCAATAAAAGAAATTAATCTGTCCGTCGATGTGCACGCAAGCAATTCTTGAGCGAGTTGAGACTTCTTCACACACTCGCAGCTGCTTACGACCGACCCCTTGCGATATTCTACGACGAGAGCACGCACGGGCACATTGGCGTCATCTATGAGGTGGCCCTGGAATTGCATTTTAGTAGAGCGAAGGTTTCGCAGTACTTGCGGGATCAAATGTGCGGACTATGAGAACTGGTCCTTCATAACATTGTCGAAAGTATCTGGAGTCAATGTTGAAAGAATGATGCGCCGAAAAAGATTGGGAGTATGTGTAAATTGCAACGGTTCCACGGCCACCCCGTTGATGGCGTTAGTGTACTATCTCGCTTAAGAAATCCCAAGAGGTCAAAACGCACTCGGTTGTAAGCATTCGTAAGTGTGTGAACGAGCCGTTATAACTTACAAGCAACGTAAAAAGTCGAAAGAACGGCATGGCAACGGAGAAAATGCACGGCAGCACGGTCACCGATGCACAATGCCAAGCTCAGGAGGGAGCAGTTCTCTTTCACTTTCACAACTCCGCTTGCACAACTTCGAGATGTCACTCCCACGTTCAACCGGATAGGGAGATTTCGTGGCGAAACGCCAATGTAACGAGGAAGACTTCATAAGTAACACGTGGCGAGCACTTTGGTCGAGTTTGCTCGGTGAATTAGTTGTCGCCAAGTCGTAGCAGAATTGATGGGGCTGTGAAACGGAAACTGGCAGCGGCGAAAAGCCGAATGACCATTCCCTCCTCGGTGCGATTATTTCTTCGTGACAACACAGAGTCCCCCTGTACAGTTTGCGATTGGTTTTCCTGTGCTTCACCGGGGATCGGGACATTTTGGTGTATTAGCCCCGAGGACGAACACAAGCGTCGCAACGATCGCCGCGTCTTGATTGAGTGAGGTGTACCGTGACGTCAGGCGAAGTGCTCCGCATCGCGTTCTCGCGTCCGGCTCGCTTCCCTGCACCCATTTCCTCACGACCGTGGGGTTTGTGGTCATGCCGACCTACTTACTATTTAGTGCCGAAAAAAAAAAAATCCTCAAAAGAAGCCGGTATCATCGTTCACCACCCGAAGACATCGACGTTAAAGAAAGCATGAAAAATCAAACTAAGGATGAGAAAGGCACCGTCAACGCCGGCCGTTGTGTGCCGTAAGCACTTCAAGGAGTGGGCCTTCGTTTAACCGGTCTACAAGGCGCAGGGTGAGACCGATTCTGACGGTCTTTCCGTACCTTTTCAAAACGTGTTTGTCACGTTTACCTTTGTAATTAGGTTATAAGAAAATTGCAGTGGCTTAGCTCGGCTATGCTAGGATATACGTAGCGTGTGCTTAGGTTCAGCTGGTTATTCTTAGCTTTCCTGGTTGTCTAGGATTAGCTTGATTAAGATGCTTACTGCTGCTTCAATGACACACACACGGTATACGCATTATGTGACTACTTCGGGACCCGATGAGTTAAGCTTCTCCGCTCTTCTGCTGCCGCTGAGCAGCAATTTCTCTCTCCTTCTTCATGGCTATACCACACTAGCAAACGCCCCGCTATAAGTATACCCCCACTGATACCTCTGCGCATGCGCACAAAATGAGAGGTGCTATCAAGCGGCTCCGGTGCAGCGTCAGACTTGGCTACTGCGCAACGGAGGCTCACAGCTGGGCACGCGGCGGCGCCAGTGCGTCTGCCGCGGCTATGACGTCACTCCTCTAAAATGCGCAGACAGCCGAGGCGCGCGCGGTGGCGGCGGAGCGCGCGGCGGCGGCGGCACCGGCGCGCCAGGTGTGCAGCCGCCTCGGTGGCTCCGAGGCGAGAGCTCTGGCGTACGGATCCCCATGTGGCAGGTTCGAACCCCGGCCGAGGTGCCCGCAATCTGACGGAGGCTTATTGCGGAGGAGGCGCCGTGTAACCGAGCTTTCGGTTGCACGTCAAAAGATCCCCAGGTGGTCCAAATTAATCCTCAGTCCTCCGCTGGGGCGTGCCAGATGCCCGTCGTTGGTTTAGCACGTAAAACCCCCAAATTTGACTTTTTTGCGCCAGGTGTGCGCCGTGTGACGTCACTGCTCCTCGCGCATGCGCAGCACGGCTCTCCAGGAGCCACGCGAAACTGCTCAACCTCGGCCAGTGTAGCTCACGCTACAAACACTTGGGAAGGGGGGCCGCCGCGCTCCTTTCTAAACCCTGCAGGTATGTCTGCGTGGTCTAGTCGGTAACGTCACGTGTGACGTCATGTCATGTGACGCGTGACGTCACACGTGGCTGTGCCGTCATGACCCAATCGTCCCGCTAAATTTAGCGGAAAACTTTTCGCCAAATTTGTCAGAAAAATGTTCCGCAAAATTTTGGGGGTGAAAATTTTCCGCTAACTTTGGCAGGTCGATATGTTCGTGACGTCACACGTGACTGCGCGCGTTGCATTATGGGATCCACCGACGCCGACGCCGGATTTTCTGACACTAGGTCCTAAACATACTGAAAGCTATCGGCGGAGGCATTTCCGTCGATGAACGGCGAAAGTCTTTAAGACACTGAAATTCTGTTCCTCGCATGTTCATGACTTAGGAGAACATTACATCATTTACAACATTTAACGAAAGTCAAGTGCATTCTTCGATGCATGTTGCAAAAAAAAAAAAAAAGATAAGAGTTAATAAAATAATTTATGCTAAAGCGATAAGGGGTATTGCATCGTGTTTCGATCCACGTGATTTCACCACGTTATCCCCCTCATCCACCTGAAATGCTCGTTATGGGTGAGAGCTATCCAAAGTGAATAACATCGCTTCATGGTTCCATTAAACGGCAATCAATCAAGGGGTGGGAGTTCAGCGATTCCAGCGTGGGGTTAGTGTTGCGCTCGCTGTAACGGGTACTTGTAGATCTCCATGATAACGCTTGTCGGTAAGACAGAGAGGCAGCGCTTCGTGGGTGTCGACTCGCTTCGTCGACGAGCATTGGTAAGACGCTGCTTGCAGACGACCTTGAACCTTTTTTGTTACGCCAGGGGGTTACCCACAGGCAGAGTTGTAAACGTTATTTAAAAAAAAAAAAAGGAGGAACGAAATACGTTATTCAGTATTTGCAAATACAAAGAACGCGTTACCGACCTACTTTACCTCAAACTAAAAGAAACGCGTTATGATTACAAATGAAAAGAACGCACGTTACTTTTGCAATGATTTACAATCCACCCTCCCCGCCATGGAAGGCGACAGCGTTTTCGAGAATGGGACAAGTGGCGTAGGCGTTGGCGTTGGGGTTTTCTGGAGTTTTGTGGCGTGAGTGCCAGAGTTCGTATAAAACACACACAAAAAAATGAAAGACGTTAACAATTCTCTTGCCGAATTAGAGCGCAGCTCTTGAGGAGAAGAAAGAGGGGAGGGTGCGGAGGGGAAGGTATACCCCTCCTCCCCCTCCCCTTCTCCTCCCCGTTAAATTTAGCGGAAAAACTTTCCCGCTAAGTTTGTCGGGGAAATTTTCCCATAATGCAACGCGCGGTTACACCCGCGTTACAAGTAACGAGTTACTTCTACGTAGTTACTATTTTCGGTAACGAGTAACGTATTTAGTTACTTTTTTAGAAAAGGAACGAGTAACGTATTTAGTTACTTTTAAGGCCGAGTAACGAGTAACGGTATCTCGTTACTTTTGAGGAGTAACGTGTACAACACCGCTTAAACGGCCTTGTTTTTATTCTAACCTGAGTATGCGTCTATTGCGAGAACGGTAGGTGGGCAACCCGAAAAACAACTAAACAGTATGACAGTACAGCAACGTATATCGCTGAACACGTCAGTCAAAGAGTTCGACTTACGTGTCCAGAGATAAACATTGCTGTACTGAACTCTACAGATGGGAATGTGCTTCACCCAGTGAACACAATAAAGTTCGTTGGTTGAACCTTCTAGAAACGGGTACGGACCGAATGTAAACCCGGAGGTTGCAAACACGGGGAGGCACATAACCCATTACCCGCTGTCCTCAATGAAGACGCAGTTCTCGAAGATTCACCAGCTCTTCCTGAAGCACAACACTGCCGTTCCTTCGAGAGCGTCGGTAGAACGACTCTTCAGCGTCGCCGGAGATGTATTTTCAAGGAAGCGGGGGAAACATAACTGATGAAAACTTCGAGAAAAAAGAAAATAAACCATGAAACAAAAACAGTTGTGTATTTGGTAGTCAAAGTAACGTGAAAAGTAACTCGTTACTTTTGAGGCAACTCACGCGTTCCTTTTGAGAATCGGGAACGAGTAACGTATTTAGTTACTCTTTGATCGAGTAACAAGTAACGGTATTTAGTCACTTGTGTGGGGTAACATGTACACATGTCTGCCCATAATGCAACACGCGCGGTTACGCCGACGCCGACGGCGACGCCGCTCAAGCCGGAAACGGGCGTCTAAGAACTGCGCACTAAAATTGAAGTTTTGAAGGCTTGGAAGGAAGACGTACCGAGCAGCGTAACTACGCTACCCATTTATCAGAACGAGTAACGGAAGTAACGTAAGCATATAATTGCAGTTTCACCTTCCGGTAAAGCTGCAATTATATAACCCATAGCCAAGATGGCGCTGGACGAGGACGTGTGTGCCGATTGTTACAAGAAAATTTTCGGTAGGCAGCATTTCTCTGAATGTTGTGGTGATTGTGGCCAGCGGTTTCATTGCAAATGTATAAATCTAACCGCAGACGAATACGACCTGCTCATGTCTAGCGGGCGAAGTAAATACAAATGCAAGTCTTGCACCCGACGGCGAAATTCGATAACCGAAACGCCCCCCTCTTCGGAAGAAGCCGACGGAGCCAGTGAAACATCGAGGGTTTTCAGCGCTGAGAATGAAAACAAGCTTCTCAGCATTATGGAACTGCTACTCGCAAAGGTGGACACGCTAACAGCGACGGTGTCATCTCAGGGGCAAGTGACTGCTGTGCTACGTGAACAAAACGAAGAACTTCGAGCCGATGCGAGCAAAGCGCTAGACGCCGCAAACCAACTGAGGGCTGTGATTGAAAAAAACCTCCCACGTGCCTCAAGGAAAACGGCAGTCTACTTTCGCCAGCGTTGTGCAGGTACCTTCAAGAGTGGGTAGGTCAACTAGTGCCGTCCAACAGATTGAATCGTCACGAAACGGTGCGAGGACAGCTATGAACCTCAAAGCTACGACATCCCACGTCAAGAAAAATCAGCGGAGCGATACCAACCAAGCGACGACAGATGAGACGTGGCTGCGGGAGGGTATTTCCAGTGCCGAGTATTTTCCGTCCCAGTACGTAGTTTACCGTGGTGACAGAGATTACAAACGTTGCAACCAAATTCCCAGGGGTGGCGTGCTGATAACGATCCAAAGCGATTTGAAATCTTTTCGTGGACCAGATTTAGAAAATTACCAAGAGTCCGTGTGGATCGAAATTAATATTAACGAACACCCCAATATTCTCTTGGGAAATTATTATTTTCCTCCGCAATGTGACTATACCACTTTTAGTTCAAGTATCAACCATGCTTTAAACATGATAGACTTCATAAAGTACCGCGTTTTTATTACTGGCGATTTCAACCTGCCTGATATGAACTGGAACACAGGTATCGTAAACTCAAGTAATTCGGAGGTGCGCCGGAAAGCAAACGATCTGTCCCAACTAGTAAACTATTTCGAACTATTACAGAAAAATAGTTTTGTGAACTGCAAAGTCAATTTGTTAGACCTGTTTATTACAAATGACAATGAGTGCATGCAGACTCCAAAAAGCTAGCATCCCACGGGTTCCGATAGACACACCTGGCATGTTCCTTTTGAAGTAACTTGGACGATGTCTTACAACCGTGGTCCAGCGTGTCCGCGACCGTCTTCTTTTTCCTATTCAAAGGGAAATTACCTCGGATTTTACGAATATCTTACAAATGTAGACTGGTCAGTTATAGCGGCATGTAAAAATCTAGACTCGCAATTATCATTATTTACAGACATAGTGACAACAGCAATGAAAATGTTTATTCCGGTTTTCAAATATGGCGTCACTAATCACTATCCGCACTGGTTTTCACACGAACTGAAACGCTCCATGAGGAAAAAACTACGCTTTCATAGGCGATACAAAAATACAAATAATCCGTTGTGGTACGAGAAGTTTAAATCGGAGCGCATTGTGACGAAACGCCTATATCGCCGCGACCACGAAAACCACTGTCAAAACGTTGAATCGGGCCTAAAGAGAAACCCGCAAAGCTTCTAGAAATACACAAGAAAGTTCTCGAACAAAAATGAATCGGCACAAGCTATAACACTTCCTTGTGGGTCGGAACATGTCAACAATCCGAGCGATATCTGTGAAGTTTTTGCAGATTTCGTCTCCTCCGTTTTTAATTCCGCAGCATGGACGTCTCAGACGAGCACAATGCGTGATCATGAAAACGAGTACTTATAAATTTCCTCGCTTAGCAATGACGACGTTTTGGCAGCGATTCGGGCGTTATCGCCAAAGAGATCGGCTGGAGCCGACGGAATTCCTTCTTTTACACTAAAAGGGTGCGGCGACATTTTGACTCCGGTTTTAACCTTGATCTTTAATCGGTTTCTGAAAGACAGGGTATTTCCAACTTCTTGGAAGCTTTCACTCGTTGTGCCAATTTTAAAAAGTGGGTCACCTCTGTCTGTCGGTAATTATCGTCCGATCTCATTGTTATGTTCTTTTGCTAAGGTATTCGAAAATCCATGTACTGTCGTCTTATGCAGTTTTTTTTTCTCGGCGCATAAGCATACAACAACATGGCTTTATGCCCAATCGCTCTGTAGAAACGAATTTGGCCGCATTCACCGATTTTGTGGGTTCCAAGCTAGGGTCGAAACAACAAGTTGATGCCATCTACCTTTATTTTAAAAAAGTGTTTGACCTGGTAAACCATTCCTTGCTGGTTGAGAAACTTGCAATCTATGGTCTCTCTATTCCACTTTGCGACTGGTTTAAAAGTTATCTATCTGATCGATGGAACTTGGTTCGTTACGGGGGTGTAAAGTCAACTGCGTACTGTTCAACAACGGGCGTCCCGCAGGGTTCAAATTTATCACCTTTGCTTTTCAGCATATTCGTGAACGACATCAGCGCGTACATTAGTCATTCTGACATTTTACAATTCGCCGACGATGTTAAGCTTTTCCGAGCTATTACTGATATTTCTGATTGCGACAAGCTGCAACAAGATATTGCGGCACTGGTGCCGCAATATTTGTTTGCACCATGGTGCAAACAAAACAATCTGGTACTCAGTCTGATTAAAACAAAACTGATATCTTTTTCAAGAAAGCATTCCCGTATCACTTTTGATTATACCTTGGAAAAATTCCAGGTTGAGCGCGTTTTAGGGGTGCGAGATTTGGGCCTATTCTTAGATAGTGAACTGAAGTTCTCTGAACATGTGGCATTTTTAACCAATGCATGTTACCGCACCTTGGGAGCAATCACGAGAATGACTCGCAACTTTAAGACTTATTCTTGCTTTTTATACCTTTATCAGTCACTCATCTTATCTAAGTTAGACTTCGCTAGCATTATATGGAATTGTTTAAACAAGACAAACGCAACGGAACTGGAAAATGTACAGAAAAAGTTTGTTCGAGTTATTTATGATCGTTATTTTAACAGGCGGATTTACTTCAGCCATGAGCGCTTATTAAATATTTTACATCTCCATTACCTGTCCACAAGGAGGCAGACACGGGATTTTGTGTTTCTACACAAATGTCTTCACGTTTTTATTGATTGTCCCGAACTAACCTATTCTGTTTTTATTGCCGTGCCAAGCAGGGCGCTTCGCTCTCATCGTGTATTCGGCTGCTCTGAGCCAAAGAGCATGCGGCCCCTGGAACGTATTCAATACGCTTTTAACATCTGGAATGCAGTAAACACGCCGGAGGCAGATATTTTTGAGCCTGAAAAGTTTAGCATGCGAGCACTGAGCAGGCTTTTTTGATGGAATGTTTCCTTTGTTGGTACTTTTGAAACAATATAGCTAGGGAGACAACCTTCTACACACCAGTTTTTGCAATGTCGTAGATCACTTTTTTTTGTTATTACACATTTAACTCTAACTAGGCATGTTTTTGCATGCATTCAATGTCATAATATGGGATTCGGTATTATAAGAACGAATTGCATTGTATGCTCGATATTACAAGAACGAATATCATTATATGTTCATTATTATAAGGACGAATGATATTTTAGTCGGATCCCAAAGGAATCAGAGCTGTGACTTATGTGAGCGCGCAAATTACGCAACACAGCAGAAACAAATAAACGAAGAAAGACCAGCGTTTGGATTTGGTGACCGCGTAGTAGGAATGCGGCGGAAATGCCCAACGTGAGCAGTTTTTTTTTTTTTTTTTTTTTTTTTTTGCCTTTTCACGATCCGGGAAGGTCCGATGTCCGGGGATAGGTCCGGCCGAGCAAGAATGCGAGTTCCCCCGCTGCGTGCGCCGTGCCCGCCGGCGTGGGCCGCCCTCTCCACGAGGGTCGGGCGCCCACACCCCAGTGAGCTCCCGGCGGGGCCCCAAGGTCTCGGCGTCACTGACTCAGAGCGGCACCGACAGCCACCTCGCCTGGGCAGTTCACCCGGCTGCTGTCTGGCGACGCCAGCGTAGCGGTGTTGGCGCTTACCTCGTTACAGGTAACGGCGTTTCCAGTAACGCATTTTTTTTTTTTTTTTTTTTGGGGGGGGGGGGGGGGGGGGAACGCGCAACGTACCCATTACATTTTTCAGAAGAGTAACGGGTAACGTTCTTACCTTACTTAATTCGAGTAACCCTTAAAGGGGCACTAAAGTCGATTCTGAGATCATCCTTTTGTGGTGACAACTCATTCTAGACGCTCTAAGCATCCCAACAAACCCCAAACCATAACCGTACGTAGCTTATTTCCTCGTTAAAAGAGTGTTCAAAGATCGCTACACACATCAACACGGACACGGCCCCTCTTTGGGAAGAATGTTCTTCCGAGTGAAGTGGTCGCAGAAGGGCGCTTGTCGGCGAGGTGCAAGCGATGGAGTCCTATCCGAATGTGTACCTAACAGACTTTCTTCGAAGCGAGTTATAATAAAATCATCCAAAATCTGCGCGTATTGTAGGGCTAAAGGGTCCAGACAGTGTAGTCCGCGAGAAAAAAAGAGTCTACATCTTTTTCTATTGCCCTGAGATGAATAGGCAGTTTTGTAATATAGGACTTGGTATATGTGGGAACTAACACATTTTCAAGATCAAAAACGACTTAAAAAAATGACTTTAGTGCCATTTTAACGTAGTTGCCTTACTCGTTACATATTTTGCACAAGGCCTACAAAAACTACACTTTATTATTGTTTTCAAACGCTGAGCCATGTAAAGTTGGGAGGGTTTTTTTTTTTTTTAGCGTTCTTTTTTTTTGTGGGTATTTAGGTGCAACCGTAAAAAAGTTAAGGGAATGATGTTCACTTTCTGCATGAACATAATGTTTCTTGAAATATGACGTCTATGCATACCTGTAACATCAAAACAATAAACCGTGTTCATTCATAATTTAAAAGTAACGCAAAAGTAACACGCGTTTTTTTTATCGGTAACGGTAACGCGTTCCTTTTATTTGAAAGTAACGAGTATCTTATCTCGTCGCTTTTTTTTCGGTAACACCTACAACACTGCAGCGTAGCAATACAGATATATATTAGGCTTCTTGCTAACTGCGGTATTTATACAATAAATTGTTAACGATTTTGACATTTCTTACCTTCAAACCGAAAAAAAAAAAAACGGACAGTGCGTTAAAGTGTGAATAAAAAAGTGAAAGCCGTTTAGAACTCCCTGTAATGCCGAATTAGAGCGCAGCTCTTGGGGAGGAGGAGGGAAGGGTACTGGGGGGGTGGGTCAAGTGATCTCGGGGGGGGGGGGGGGGGGGGGGGGGGCACAGGTGACCGGTGGGTCACGTGACGTTGCCGATTACGTCATCAGTGACGTCACGCGTCCCATAATGCACCGCGCGGTTACGCCGACGGCGACGCCGACGCCGCTCAAGGCGGAAACGGGCGCCTAAGAGCTGCGCTCTAAAACGACATTCGGCTCGAATTTCATTAGCTGCTCAACGCTTAAAGGGACACTGACACCCCCCAAATTTTGTTTTTCCTTTTTCGTCAGGCGATTCATTATGGTGTCGGAAGACTACCCAATTAATATTTTG
The DNA here is from genome assembly GCA_013358835.2 of Ixodes persulcatus. NCBI lineage: Eukaryota > Metazoa > Arthropoda > Arachnida > Ixodida > Ixodidae > Ixodes > Ixodes persulcatus. The sequence goes on from JABSTQ010007454.1 coordinate 47,281, forward strand.
CTACAGAGTCACGTA
>JABSTQ010007455.1:0-31210 GCA_013358835.2 Ixodes persulcatus
AAAGGCGAAACGTAGTATAGTCGTGTCTCGATGGTCTCGATATTTCCCAGAAGGCCTAGTTACTATGGACGCGTGAAATCAGCAGCTCGTTTTGTGCGCCCGGGAAAACTCGATGGCGTCCGTTTCCTTCACAACGATGACTCGCGTGCGGCGTGACGCGCCGCACACCGCCACATCCGCTTCCCCGGGCCACGCAGCACCTCCTCTCCCGATCGGTCTGAAAGGCACATGACAACATGACGTTTGCGCAATCCGTGCTGCCATTGGCAGCGGTCCTCGGAAAATCGGACAGCAGTTGGGCGAATATCTGGCAAGTTCGTAGCATGCTGTTGCTGGACAGAACCAACACCACCTAGACAGAAGGCCTACGCACCGTCATCGCAGTCAGATCGATAGAGGCCTGAGATTGGGGACGAGTGCTCTGTCAGTGTTCGTCTGAGGCTTGTGTCCAGTCGGCGCGTTGAAGGTCGGGCTGGGGCTCAGTGGCCGAGTTAGCGCGATCCGACTAGGATGACGTTCCATGAAGGGACAGGAGGCCATGTGGAGGCGTTCATTATTTTTGGTGGGGTTAACAGAGCTGAGGTGTTGACAGAGCCGACGCTTCGCTGCGATCAAAAACACTCGCCTCCGGAAGTCGTTCCTACAGTTCGCACATAAGATCGGACAGTTTTGACGCGCGACTGTACGCCATCTTGTCCTACTTGGGAGTCTCCAGATGGCGCTTCAAACGACAGGTGTGAGGCTTAAACAGACACTGAGAAGATTTTTATGCAAGTCGAAGTTTTAATGCGAAATGGTCTGTCCCAAAGAGCGAAGCCGGGGTTGTCTAGAACCGCTGCCTGAAACCGTTTGTAGCAAAAAACGGCACTTAAATTCGAATTTTCAATAAAACAGAAAGAAAAATACCGCAACGCAGATGCCTCGTCACGGAAGCCGGCGGGTGCGCTCAAGGTCAAAGCGGACGAGCTTCAGAAATAAAACACGAAGAAAAGCACAGCAACGCAATGCTTCGTGACGGACGCCGTCGTGAAGCAGGCAGGTTTCAAAGCGCCGGGGTAGTGGGGGAGCATGATGTCATCGCCGGAACTTCCTGCGCGAAAGGAAGACGTGGCACGCTTCTTTTGGGAATGCGTTGCGTGTAGGAATGTCTTTGGATTCCCACATGTAAGCAGTCTTCAATTTCTCTGCCGAAGTTTTTTGTTTGTTTTTTTTATCATTTAACATGACCTAAAAGAGCCCAACTACTAAGAACAAAGTTTTCCGCTCAAAATTTGTTTTCTTTCCGCCCGAAAACAGCCGGTCGAGAATTGGCCGCGTTCAATCGCGCTTTCTCTCCCTTCCATGGTCATGTGGCACTCAAACTATGCGTACAAAATATAGTTAAAGTTCCGGGTAATCTGTGTAAATTGGATGACCCACGACATTCAATATAATAAATATAGGCGAATTAGAACCCCGTCTTGTGGTCTCCAAGAAACTGCAAATATGAAGATCGAAATAAAAGAAAGTTGCAAAGATCACCGCAAGTACATGTACTACGTCATTCTCAATAGGGCGAACTACCGCGGGTTGGACGACGTGATGGCGGCTCACGACGGACCAACGTTGCCACTAACGTGAGGCCACTACTACGAAACTGTCGTTCGTGGTACCGGCCAATCGATCTTCAAGCGTAGAACATCGAACGGAAGGGATAGAAGTGCGAAACAATCTCAGAATAAGCGGTGCACCCAACTTCGTCGTCATCGTCATTGTCTGCTTCACACGCCGGACAAGCGGAGAAGAAAAAACCGCGCTCGGGTGTAACCACGTGACTTACGGCAACTAACTCTCTCCTCAGCAGCTCTCCCTCCTCGGTAAACATCGTCCACGTGTCGCGGCCATGAGCTTCCGTGCTCAAGTTTCAGTTTTGGTTGCGGGCAGTTTAATTTATTGTCTTTAGTAAAATACACGTGACTCTGTAGCAAAATATTCATTGGATAGACTCCTCGAACCATATTAAATCACCTGACAAAAATTTTAAATGTTGGGGGCGGGTTAGTGTCTCTTTAGGGAAAAAAATGGAATATGGTATACACCCTCCCCCTCTCCTAAGGGAGTTCCACAGCTGAGTTTATGCTATAACGTTTTCTGAAGCATAGCTCTCACACCATATGATTTGTGTTGCCGCTGCAGGGTGCAAACGTTTTCTTTGTTGTTTTGCAATGGGCGCAAGCAGGAGGCGATGAAGTCGTCTCGTGCAACCTGTCTATTCGCAACTCCAATTGACTATAGGCGGCGCCACTCGTTTTCCAAAATGGCGATTATAGTGAGGGTTGAAGTTGCGTGCCATTATATCAGTTACTGAGCCTGTATAGTGTGCTGGCTTGACTGAGCGACACAAATTATTCCTGCGTATACGAGGAAGCTGGGTTGTTATTTGCGGAGGTCACCACTTTATCCTGGAAACAAAAGCGGTGTTCAGTGTATTATTTACGCAAGGAGGCACGTTTGAATTCTGAAACGAAACCGAACATAACCTCTATTTTGGTTTAATTTCTCCATATAGGCGTTAATTTCGGATTCTTTCGTAACTCAAGATCTGTCTCACAGCGTAACTATTGAGCCAAAGCAGTTGCCCGCAGAAATTTTATTTTATGACATGCGTGTGCGATCCAGGCACCTAAAACATTTTGGAGTTCAGTGTCCTTTTAGAGACAGGGTCTTTCATACACCTTAGAGGAAACATGGAGTATTGTAAATGTTGAAAAAATATCTGCTGATATTTGTGTGTCCTTGCTGCCTTTTGTCGCCCAGATAATTGTCATGTGAAATAATGAACTGCGGGCATTTTAATTGGTTTTTGGGTATTTAGATGATTAATTGCTTTCGCACTATTCCCGGTACAAAAGAGAACAATATCAATCCAAATTTTACAAAATATCAGCACCGGTCATAAGTTCGGAATATGCTCACAAAACGATTAAGTTAAGATACCCTGTTCTCTGTACAAAAACCCATAGACTGTATCCGAGTCAGAGAGCAGAAGTGTGTGTGTGTCTGTGTTTAAAGCAACGCGTGACGCAAAGGACCTTATATTACATCTAGTGTATGACTATTCTATCTTAACAACGATGTCAGAGTTCTTCATATGCTAAAAACAACACAAAATGTTACCTCTCTGGAAAAGCTATTATGGGTAAATGGGATATTTTTGTTATCGTGGGACTTATTGGGGGTCGACATTTCCGTAGTTTCTACGAATAATAATGTAATAAATTATTAGAGCTTGAAAAATGTAGTTTCTCACACTCTAATATAATTTGTTGCCCAGTACCAAACTGCAAACGCGCGAACAAGTATGGCATACCAAAACTTTCTGCAAATTAACATCACTGGTGCCAATTGCAGAAGTTTTTCATTCACAGGTTATAAAAAAAACTGTCTAAAATCAATAAAAACATTTTAGCTGATCTGAGAAATTAATGTAAAATTACATTAGTGTGGGTAAAGCATATGATGCTATCAAAGTCACGACTTAGTCGGGAAAACTTCGAAAATCACCGTCAATCCTTCTAGACCAACCCTGGAAGGTTTTGTAGTGCAAAACTTTCCAGAACATTTAGTTTCTTTTATTTTTACGCACTGTCGTTTGGCCAAGCTGAGCCTTTCCAGTTCGAAGGAACGCCATCCCGCTCGCACGTCTCCTCACTGCAGCACGTTTCGTTGGTGCTGGAAACCGGTGAAACAAAAGTGAGTTTTAGTATTGCGTACAGGATCGAACGCAAGCACTTTGTGTTTGCGTTAGCGTTGCGTGCTTCACACTAGGCGTGCGCAGAATTCAAATTTACAGTCTTAGATTGACGCATGACGACGACGCGCATGCGGAGCACTCAAGTCTAACGCCACTGCAGAGCGCTTTTGTTTGCTTCTATACACAGTATTAAAACTCTATAGTAAAGGACAATCCCCTACCGGCTGTAACACTACATTGGGACAATAGAACTACCGCTTGCATTCGGAAATGTCATTTCGCGAGCCATAATTGCGGGCGGTTCCGCCGTGCCCGCTGAGCAGGAGAACCGGGGAACCCTCACTAGAGCGCTTACCATTTCCGCCGCGGGAGGACGAGCAACGAGCTGGAGACGCGAGTACGGAAATAACCTGAAGGAGAGGAGGATAGAGCGTGCAGTGGTGTCAGAGGGCCGATCTCTGATTGGAAGGATAATGGATGCACACAAAGTCTAGCTACCTTTCTGTCTACCTACTGTCTCCTCCCTATCAGAGCGTCGTCTGCTAGTCGCGCAGGGTTGGGTGTTGGAACGCAGGACGTCGGCGTGCGGCGTTCGAAAGCCAGACCTTGCGCGAGGAGCAGACAACGCTCTTGCTCCTTCTGATTGGAGAGAAATCGGGGGTTGAGACAAAGGCAGCTAGCCTTTGCGTCTACCCACTATCCTTCCAATCAGAGCTCGCCGCTGGGACGTCTTCACACTCTCACATCTCCTCTTCTCCTCTACTGTTCCTCTCCGTGAAGACGACGTTATGAGATCACCTTAGTTGTGGAACTCTCGCGGAAAGGAGTACCAACTCGTCCTCCTCCTCAAACCCGCCACCCGTCGTTTGAAGCACTATCTAGAGCAGGAGTCTCAAACACGCGGCCCGCAGGCTTTCCGTGGCTACCAGTCCCGTTCACAAATCCGAGTACTGCACCAGAAGAGCCTCATGTTGTCGATACCTTCATTTCCTCTAAGTGTTCTTTCGTTTTGAGTTTTCTTCCCACCTGTTTCTTATGTTCATCTCCGGTACGACGATCCCACTACTAGGCTACAAGCACGTGTCTATTGCTCAAGGACACACCTCGGATACATACAATTTTACGTAGCAGGAGTAACTGTCAAATCTCATGAGCTTGAGCCATTAACATTCGCTGCTGCATGCAATAAGTTAAAATGATGGTTATAGAATAAATATAGTCTAAATTCAGTGAAAACATTTTAGCTAATCTGAGAAAGTCCTGTAAAATTACATTAATTATGGATAAAGAATATGATGCCATAAAACTCGCGAGTTTGGGCAATTTGGCAAAACTTCCAAAGTCGCCGCCAGTCCTTCCGGACTAAAAGCCCCCCCCGCCCCCTAAACCACCCCCTCCCCCAAAAAAGCAAAAAAATAACGATTTTCGTTTGTTTGTCTTTGGGAAACTTCTCAGAATATTTGTTTTCTTTCATGTTTACACGCCGTCGTTTTGCCAAGTTCAGCGTTTCCAGTTCGAAGGAACGCCTGCCCTCTTCCACGTCTCCTCACTGCAGCACGTTTCGCTTATTCCGTCTCTCTACGGATTATTTTCGTCATGAATAAAAGGCCAGAAAATAACGCTCAAGCGCGAGCTTTAATTATTATAATTTTCTTTTTTCTTTAGTTAAAAATTACCCCGCATTGCCCGGAGGCGTTATTGCAAGGGGGTTACAGTTTTGAAAAGAACACATCATCAATTGTAGAGCACACTTGGTGTTCACTCAACATATTCCACTCTGCAATGTTTTTAACAAAAAAAGAATTCGCATACATGTTTGTCCTGGCGTGGTACTCTCGGATTTTGAAAACGTGATAAGTCCGCCAAGAAACATAATGTGGGTGTTGTAAATATATTTCTATATTAATACCGGGTTTATTATTGTATATAAGAAATAAAAACATTAATTTCAACCTTTTTTGTTGGGAGGAAAGCAGTTCCCGATTCACTTTTCATTTTAGTGCAGCTCTCCTCCGCCCATACCGATCCAGGACAAACCTAGCAGCTCTGTTTTGGATTCTTCCAATCTATCAATCAAGGTTATTTGCGAAGGGTCCCAGACGGCACAGGCATATTCTAAAATTGATCTGACACATGATAAGTACGTGGTTTTTTTTTTTCAAATCAGGTTGTGAGCATTTCAAATTCCTTTGAATAAAATTGAGAGCCCTGCCAGCTTTCACGATCACGTCATCAACATGAGCGTTCAAGAACAGTCGGATGATGGAATGACACCAAGGTACTTATGCGTAGATTCGTTACTTATTGAGTTGTTTTCTATCCGGTAGCGACTTTAAATTTGTTTTTATTTTTTCTTTGTAAAACACAGGTGTACAGACTTTTTTGAATTTAAATTCATCTGCCACGTTGAGCACCAAGTATTAATACACTCCAGATCTCGTTGCAACAGAGCAGCACCTTGTTCATCCTTATTTTTTTTAGAGCACAGCTCTTATGCGCCCGTTTCCGGCTTGAGCGGCGTCGCCGTCGCCGTCGCCGTCGGCGTAACCGCCCATTGCATGCAACTCAGGTTGCATGCAACTCGGGTTGCATGCAGCTCAGGTTGCATGCTACTCGCGTTGCATGCAACCCGTCGGCGTCGGCGTAACCGCGAGCTGCGTGCAACCCAGGTTGCATTCAGTCCAAGTTGCATGCAACTCGCGCTGCATGCAACCCACGGGAGTCGCTGGGTTGCATGCAACCCGTTGGCGTCGGCATAGTTGCGCGTTGCGTGCAACCCAGGTTGCATTCAGTCCAAGTTGCATGCAACCCGGCGACGCCCCCGAGGTCACGTGACCCCCCCCCCCCCCCGCGGTCACGTGACCCCCCAAGGTCACCTGAACCCCTAGGTCACGTGAACCCCCCCCCCCCCCAGAGGTCACGTGACCTCCCCCCCCCGAGGTCACGTGACCCCTCAGTACCCTTCCCTCCTCCTCCTCAAGAGCTGCGCTCTAATTCGGCGTTACAGGGAGTTGTAAACGGCTTTTATTTTTATACACAACGCAGTCGTCGGCACACAACCGTATACACGAGGAAGTTCGCACGGAAATATCGTTTACATAAATTAAAAACAAATGTGGACCTAGAACAGAGCCATGTGGGACTCCTCCTGACGTGACGTCAACATACCCAGAATTTTTTCCGTTCAAGACAACACATTGGTGACGCTGATATGAGTAATTTTCAATCAATCTAAACACACAAAAATTCAAGTTTAACAGCTTAAGTCTACAAAGAAGAAGCGGGTGCGACACAGTCCTGTATGCCTCACGAAAATCTAGAAAAACACATTCAGTTTGCCCTTCATTATCAACATTATAAGCCAGTTCGTGATAAAATTCTACAAGCTGTGTCGTGCAAGATAGTCCTTTACGCAACCCATGTTATTCAATAATTAAAATGCTGCTGTTTATTATATCCCCATTATTTCTGTATTTAAAATGTGTTCAATGACTTTAGATGAGATAGCAGTTAGTGATATTGGCCTGTAGTTCGAAACTTCTTTTTTTGAACCGCCTTTCTGAATAGAGACAGCATGGGTAATTTTCCAGTCGTCCGGTAGGGTACCAGTGAACAGTGATTTATCGTAGATTAAATAAAGATACAGCGATATAGGTCCGGCACAATGCTTTAGCATACGTGGAGATATACTATCGGAACCATTTGCCTTGGTTTCGTTGATTCTTTTCAAGAGCCCCTCGATACCTCTCACACTTAGTTCAACTGGTTTCATTAACGGGATGGTGCTTGCATGTGGTGGAAGACAGTTACTACCTTTAGGTAGGAAGATAGATCGAAAGTAATCATTCAGGAACGTTGCCTTTTTGGTGTCGTCTGAGAGGACGGGGTGGTTGTACACAATTTCGTTAATTGCCTGGCAATCTGGTTCTAAAAATGGTCCTAAATATCAACAAGATAACAAATCTCTGCCGCGTAAAGATTCTTCTCTTATGACGTTGAATTCGACTCATTTCCGGGCGAGGTCAACGACAGGACAACGACGGTATATCCTATTGTTCCATAAAAAATTCCAGCACGTTCCCTGAGTGGCGTCATTTCACTTTTTCTGGCCCCATCACGTATTTATCTAAAAGAGTAATATAATTTATTCAAAGCAAAATATGTAACTTGCAAAAGGGCGAGTTCACAAGCAGTACAGAGTACGAAGTCAATATTCCCAAGGATCTCTGGCGGACAAAGCTGCTCCGCATTCTGGACCTTCAGGGCTTTTTTTCTTTAGTCAAGAACCCCCCCCCCGCCTGCCTTAGCCATTTACTTTTCGGGAGTCAAATATTCGGCCCCCAAACACTAATGAGTTTGAGACCGCTGATCTAGAGGCTGCGTTTCAAAACACAATTCTTTGGAGACGCTGCGGCGAAGCGCCATCTGAAAGCTGTTCTTCAAACCTTCTGAACATGTAGTTCCATAGCAGCCATCCCCAAGAAACGGTGGCGCGTCAAATGTTGGGAGGTAGACCGTTGTAGAGAGGGGGGTGCTGCTCGCGTAAACAGCGTGTTTCGGCAGTTTCGTAACGTTGATCTAATAACGTTTGTATAACACTGATATTGCCTCTTATATTGTCTTCGTGATTTTCTTTGTTCCAGGATAGAAAGTGCGAAAGGGAGCGGCGCAGTCACCCTGGTCGATAGTGGGGCTGCGGCGGATCGGCGAAGTCCCGTCCACTTCCAGCATCCCGGGGGCTCGAACGAACCAGGGACTTCTGCTTGGCCGTCCGGTGACCAAGGGGCTCAAGAAAGCGAGATTATCCCGCCACCTACTCCACCTCCGAGGGCTGACCACGCCGACACTGTCCAAAATGATGCCGATGACGGAGACGACAGTGATTGCATTTTGATCGGCAACCCCTTTAACGGGGACATCGAAGAGAATCCTTGTGCCGTCAAGCGCGAAGCAGGCTACGTGAATTCTTGGGACGCGAAGGCAGGCGGTAAGAGATCACTCGATTTTCCATCCCCAAAAGCTTCGCACGAGAGCATGAGTAACGTTTGCAACGTCATCGACGATTCAGCCGGAATACCGTTAAGTAGGTACGGTTTGAACGGCTCGCAAGCCGCCTTTATTATGATTCCGGTGTTCTGTTCGAGGCTAAGCTGAAGGGATGGTGATGATAGCCTTTATTCTACTTGAAAACGTGGGTTCCGTCTGCCATCGTATAAAGCGTCTTCTCTCTGCACTTGAGGCTCTGCAAGCTACGCTAGATGGACAATTTGGTCATTGCAGGAAAACTGGAAATCTGCAAAAGTAAATGGTCAGCTAGAACGATAGGGACAAGACACAGACAGGGAGAAAGAGAGACATACACACCACTGACTATCAACTAAGACTTTACACTTCACCATCACTTCAACACAAAGATTCACACCTAAAGTAATGCCAATAAATTACCCTAAATCCTTACATTACACTGATAAATTAAAATTAATTAAATTAAATATTTAAATTTGATCACTAGCACTCCCCTGACCCAATCCACAAACCACCGCCGACATATCCCTATTATTCCCTTTCACATGGCAGTGTCCCATTGTAAAAACTGCCTTTATTTCTTGCTGGCCGTGATGGAGGGCATGCTCACGCAGTCATCGGCGCTTTTCTCAATGGCCAGGTGATGGTGATGAAGAAGAAGTATAAAGTCTGAGTTGATAGTCAGCGGTGTGTATGTCTTTTTCTCCATGTCTGTGTTTTGTCCCTATTGTTTTTGCTGACTGTTTACTTTTGTATTATGTACCAACTAGCTCAACTTCAGCCTGGAAATCTGATGATGGTCACACGGACTCCAGCTAGTACGACGTTGATTCATATCAAACCAGATATGACATCAGTAATTGATATGTTGAACACGTGTTTCTGCGTAAATTTTTTGTCGCCAATAGGAAGAACTACCATGTTTGAAAGGTTTTTTCACAATGAGCTATAATTCGGAGAAAATAATTTTAACCCCTCACAGCACAGGCGCAATCATCTTCCTTTTTTAATAACGGATTTAGAATGATGAACACAGCCGGCTCCGATTCTGGTGTGCCAGAAACGGTGGAATGCGGGACGAGGGGGTAGCAAACTTTTGCCAAGCTCAAGCCATGTACTGTTGCCAAGCTCAAGCCATGTACTGTAATGTCGTATGTAAATACGATAGGAAAAAGCACCTAAAATATTGGTTAATAGCACATATGTTAGATGTAAGTTCAAAATTTATGTTCAAAGTTTTACATTTAAATTCTATTTAACCTGTGACGTTCACTTCAGTGTGCATAATAGTTTTTTTAATCAACCATGCTGCTGAAGAAAAGTTTTGATCATAAAACATATTTGATACGCTAAAAAAATCGAATCGGAACAAATATTTTGGCAGATTGACAATTTGTTGATTGGGGAAACACCGTGGTGTATATTGGTAACTGCGTTGCATATCCAGCTAAGCGTTACGTTCCTAACGTACAAAACCAACGCACGTACTTGTTCTACCAATGTAACTTAAAGTTTTCTGCTCGAAGCTCTAATTTATGTCCTGGATAAAAACCGCACTATTAATTTAACTAAAACAGCATAATCAATCGTCATGGTACGATGAACTGAAGTCATTTTTTAGAAGGTCGTTTTTGACCTTATATTGTTTAAAAGGTGTTTGTTCCCGCATCTACCAAGTGCTAAATTACAAAAACGCCTATTCATCTCAGGGCAATAGAAAAACATGTGGACTCTTTTTTCCCGTGGACTACATTGTGTGGACCAACGAGAGCCTTACAACAAGCGAAGATTCCAAATGATTTTATTATAACTTCTTTTTAAGAAAGTTTAATAGGTACACATTCGGATAAGACGGCACTTTTTCACCGCGGGCGAAGCCATCGATTGCAACTCGCCGACAAGTGCCCTTCGTCGACCACTTTACTCGGAAGAAAATTCTTCCCAAAAGGGGCATGTCGCGGTCTTTGTACATGCTTTTAACAAGGAAATAAGTTGCGCACAATTGTAATTTTGTTTTGTTTTTTTGGGATGCTTAGAGCGTCCAGATTGAGTTGTCACCACAAAAGGACGACCTCAGAATCGACTTCAGTGCCCGTTTAAACATTTTTCCATATTCTGAATACTTGGCATCCTGCGGCTATAATAGTTTTGAAATATAGTGAACTTTCTACAGATTAAAAAAAAAAAAACAATACAAAAAAGGAACAGAAAGAACAAACACAAAGAGGACAAAAACACAGACGGGTATGTATCTTTCAACTCAAAACAAACATTTATTCAGGGGCGTACGTTCGTCCTCTCGCCGGCTCTCCATCCCGGAGAGGGGGAGGGACGGAAGGAGTGAGGGAAATTCGAAGGAAAATAGGGAAGAGGGAGGTGGGGAGACCGAAAGCGCAAATATACCAAAGGACCCGATAGGGCAGGAGGAACGAGTTATCCGCCAATGTCGTCTAGCCCAAACATGAGAGATCGGGGCGCAAGAACGCGATCTCTCGTTCGGAGAGCGTCAGCGAGGTAGAGGAAACGTTTACATCTTAGCCCATTATGGCGTACGACTCTATAACCTTTCTTCCAAACCTTTGGCTGTGAAACCCCAACGCGCGCTTATGCTCGAACCTTGTCAAACAAGCACCGAACGCACGGCGATGCACCACGGTCGGATTTGCCGAGTCTTCCCCGGGCTCCGCCACCTCTCTGGAATGCTCCCGCAGGCGGTTTTTAAAACTCCTCCCTGTCTGGCCTATTTATTCTCCGCAGCAGGTAAACGGGGTGGAGTAGACCCTCTCTTTTTACATGGGACGAACTGATGCCCATGCATCTTCGAGCAGGTATTTTTTAGTGGAGTGCAATTAACCATTTTACACAATTCTCTGAGTTTGAAATCGCAGCTGAACGCCACCCCTACATCGAATCTGGACTCGAGCGCTTTTAGCCGATGCGCTGTGTTGTGCGTATTAGCCCCGAGAAGTTTGCGTGGGGCCTCCTAACGGCGAACCGGAGTGACGTCACGGCGAGGACGGAATTTTTCCCTGACTCGCCCCGCTCGCCTTGTGGAGGCTGTGACGACGTTAGCTATCGGCACGCTCGTTTCAACTGAACTATTTTTGTGCGCGTTTTCCGTAAGAAGTGTAAATTTTCATATGTGGCTTTATTCGGGTATGGCTTGTAGCTGCAGGCGAAACTTCAACCAACATTTCAGCCATAGTTGGCAGGGCAGGCAACGCATGCATCGCAGCTGTTATATGAAAATGAAAAAGATATTGCTACAATTGCGGGAGCATCCCAATAGATTCACATCTCGCGCAATCAATGCTCCTGATTTTCTGAGTGACCTGGCAGGTTATGTATACTATATCATTTTCTTTTTTTTTTAAACAAAAACTCCAGAGCTGAAAAGCTGCATGCTGCTCGAGCAACATGTTAAGTGTAGTCTGGGCCATGGAGAGAGAATCACAAGTGAGACAGCCCAAGTAGAGGGGCAAAGTTAAGAAAGAAGGAACATTTATTTATATACATTGCTCGCATCTGACCTTTGCTGGATTCGGATGGTATTTCGAAGGACTCCACTGGTGGTATTTGTGGACTTGTTTATATCATGATCATTCCTCAAGTAGTGTTCAACAAACGTAAGCGAAGGTGTCTAGCCCGTTAGTCCCTTATGCCCTAAAATTGAGAATTTAGCTAAATCTAATTTTCCTGAAGCTAAAATATCGTAAGCTTTTTTCACGCAAACTGTTACCCTTCGCAGGTTCCATATTTTCTGCTACTAGTGCAGCATCTACCACCGAACAGCCGTTCGAATGCTTGCTGTTCCTCCTGTTTTCCTCTGTTGTTAGATTGTCCAACTGCAAGGAGTTTGGAGGCTTTTGGGTACCTGCAGCAGTGTCTCTTTTGATTGGAAACGACACTTCAAGCTAACCGGCGTATTTTTTGAATCAACAAGGTTATAATAACGAAGGAATGTCAGGAAAAAGTAAAAACATTCCAAATTCCGGTACTATTGCTGCGCATATTTTTGTTAGTTCATTACATATCATAGAGGCTACAGGAGGAAATTCGGCCTGCTACCATAGAAACTAATTTCCAGTAATTGTGCATATTCTAAAAATAAAACATGCCTGCATAAGTGTACGAACTATATCATTAATTCACGAAGAAGCTACATTTATGTAAAACAACGCTGTTCCACGACCACTTCAAAGGTCTTCAGACCGCTGGCCTTTAAAACATCTGCGAACCAGCGTAAACAGAGTGGCATGCGCAGAGTCGGGGTTGCGAGCTAAATTGACGACCGCCCAAAGGCCTTTGATATAAATGCCATTTGAAATGCTTGCGAAGCAGTGTGTAATATTCTAACTCATGAACATGCAAGGACAGAATTCCAGTGCCTGAAACACTTACGCCGCCGCTTCACCGACCCCTCGCACGATTGCCTTGTGCCGTGTGGACCGAAAAGGAGGTTCCTCCCCCGATAGCTTTCGGGATTTGTAACACAATTATAAAAGTAAAAATAACACACACGCTTATAAAAGGTACGGAAGCACTGAGCACGTCGGTATCGGGCTAACCCAGCGTCTTGTACACCGCGTAAATGAGATACCGCTCCCCGCACTGCTTGTGGCAAACAACGGCCGAACGAGGAAACCGGGGCAGGGAAGCCAGCCGGATCATGCGAGATCGCGAAGCGGAGTCTTTCCCCTGACGTCACAGCATATCTCACCCAATCAGGGCGCGGCGACCGCAGCAACGCTTGTGTTTGCTCTCGGGGCTAATAAGGAATGATGGCCAGCCTCTTCTTCCGTTGTCTGAGTGCCGGTGTCGGAGTAGCAGGGGCGCAAATTAACCGTCATATTTATAGCACACGGATTCGCTTTTCGACCGACAAAATTATAAATAAACACTGAAACTTACTGCATTTGGTGCATAATTACAAAGTGCAGCGGTAACAAAGAATATGCGTAAATTCCACGTGCGACTGGGCCGGCAATATCAATGCGTCGGCTCAGGATCGCGGGACGATATATACGTCATGCAGTCGACGCACCGCCGATTGTCAGTGTTGCCAAGCTGCTTCAGCCGGCAGTTTCGGTTTCGCCGTGCCAGTGGAACGAAACTTGGATGCGCGATATCTACAAAACTATACACACTACCGAAAAACAAATTATATCTCGTGATTTAAGATCGCCGACCTTGACTGAACAGTTTATAGCCCAAAAATCGTAGAAATGAAGTAAAGTTTCCCTTTAATATTAAACTTTTGAGGTCTTGACAATGGCTCAATTTTATCAACTACAACACTTAGTCGAAAGCTCATTTTCGCCGCCGCTTGTGGCTGGAAATTGTCGAAAAGTTAGTTCTGTATGTTTTCCTGAATCACGATCTTCCGCGTGATACCGGAGAGCCGTGAACCTATGTTGACCGTCACAACGCGACTAGAGTCTTATTTTTTGTTCAAGATTAGTACATAATGCAGCCGGAAAGAAGCCTTCAATTTCTGTTGCTGAAAGTTAAAACATGCTCATACATCGATTTCGAATCGTTGAATCATTGTTCGAGTCGCTCCGACAATAAGCCAATGTCGACTTTGCTGTTTCCAGTTCTCGAGAAAAGACACATTCGTCATCACGGGATGCTCAAATATAACGTTTATAAACACCACTACATGACCATGTTTCAACGTTTATAAACATTGATACATGAGCACGCCTCAACATTCAGCAACAGAAATCGAAGGTATCTTTCCAGTACATTATATGCTAATTTTGAAAATAAGAAGAATCTAGTCGCATTCTGACGGTCCACATAGGTTCAAGGCTCTCTCTGGTATCGCGCAGGATCGCGATTCAGATAAAGCGATAGAACTAACTTTTCAACAACCTCCAGCCACACCCAGCGGCGGAAAGTGGCCTTCCAATAAGTGTTGCAGATAATAAAATCGAATCAGTGTCACCACTTTAAATATCAATATTAAAATTAATTTAGTTGCAAAATGTTACAAGCTGAAACAGATTATCAGGAGAAAACTTGCACGCACCTTGCGAGCGTACACCATGTTTATCGACGGTACAGCGTCAAGTGCAGTAGGTGCTCCATTCACAAAATGTTCCGAGCACAGTCGAAATGATGGCGTTGGAGAAAGGTCTTTTCGGTTTAGGGACGCAAGCCACTGCCGCCCGAAATCGGGGTCATGTAGAAAGCGATTAAAGACATTGCAGCCGCACTCGCCTTGCCGGATTCCGTGCAAGCTAAATAGGTCCTCGGACAGTATTCGACGCTTTATTTCGTTATTTGTGCACCCAATGACCGAGCAATGGTGTCCCGATGACCTGGGGAATGTCGCCTTCCAAGCCCGTGGCTCTAAATAAGTATGGGAATTTAAAACAGAGAAGAAAGTGCAAACGACGTTCGAGCAATGCCTCCACCCAACACCGGCGAAGCCTCTCACCCGGGACTTTCACTGTTTCTAGCGCTCCAGCAAGAGGAAAACCACCAGTAGCTCTTTCCCCTTTTTTTTCTTGCCCTCTTTTTGTAAAACGGTCAATAGAACATCTCCTCAATGTCCAGAGAGAACAACCCGAGGGGCACGAAGGAGACGTGGAGGGGCTCAAGATAGGAGAACAGTTCTGAGGTGTTAGTCACCCGGAAGGGTTGAGGGTGTGTTAGTGAAGACAGGTTCCTGATCAAAAAGGACGCCAAGTTCTTTTGCCAGAACCCGTTCTCCGAAAAAGTGCTACGGAGTTGGACCTTTGCTTTATGGGTTTTTGCAGTCAGTGGCTTCCTGGAGCTCTGCTCTGTTGGTTTTGCTGCCATCGGCTTCCTGGAGCTCCCGGAGGTTTACCTCCACTCAACCTTAGTGGAGTACGAGGGTAAGGTGTATGTATATTTCGAGAGCGGGGGTGTGCGTCAGGTCGTATTTCGCACCGCTTCTGAGTGAGGTATTTCTCACGTACGTAGATCTGGTCATCAGGGAGCGACTGGAGGATTCCGCGCCTTGCCGCTGGGTGTACCATTATGTAGATGACGACCTAATCATACATGAAGAGCAGACAGACCCTGGGACTACCCTGGAGGCCTTCTCGTCGGGACCCGTGGGCCTTTCATTAAAAGGGAGGACCCCTCCGACGGAACTTTCCAACTCTTGGACCTTCGTTTGGCGATCAGTCCCGGGGGAATCTGCTGGGAGTTTAGGCAAAAGACGGAAAAGCAACTTCTGCCTTTCGCTAGCGCTCACTCCAAGACCATTAATTAAACTAGGGCTTGTCAAGTTCCTTATGACGTCAGCGTGTTCTAGATCCTGCCCCCATTACGCCGAGCATAGTGTCCGGCTACAGACGCAGAGGTTGAGGAAGGCCGACTTTGCCGACGACCTGCTGGAGATCTCGCTTAAGAGGCTAATTTCAGGCCCTGCTACTCCGACACCGGCACCCAGGCAACGGAATAAGAGGCTGGCTGTCACTCATTTTACGCACAATACAGCGCATCGGCTAAAGGCGAACGCGTATAGATTCGATGTAGGGGTGGCGCACAGCTGCACATTCAAACTCGGACAATTGTGTAAAATGGTTAATTGCACTCCCTTAAAAAGACCTGCTTTAAGATGCACGGGCATCAGTTCGTCCCATGTAAAAAAGGGAGGGTCTACTCCGCCCTGTTCACCTGCGGCGGAGAAGACATAGGCCAGACAGAGACAGGCAGGTGTTTTAACAACCGTCTGCGGGAGCATTCCTGAGAGGTAGCGGAGCCCGGGGAGGACTGGGCTCATCCAATCGTGGTGCATCGGCGTGGGTGCGGTGGGTGTTCGCCAAGGATCGAGCACACGCCCACCTTGGGGTTTCACAGCCAAACTTTTGGAAGAGAGGTTATAGAGGCATACGCCATAAAAGGCTCAGATGTAAACGTTTCCTCTACCTCGCTGACGCTCTCCGAACGAGAGATCGCGTTCTTGCGCCCAATGCTGATCAGTTTGGGCTAGACGACAATGGTGGATAACTCGTTCCTCCTGCCCTGTCGGGTCCTTTCGCACCTTTCCGTTTTCGCCGCCCCC
The DNA here is from genome assembly GCA_013358835.2 of Ixodes persulcatus. Classification (NCBI taxonomy): domain Eukaryota; kingdom Metazoa; phylum Arthropoda; class Arachnida; order Ixodida; family Ixodidae; genus Ixodes; species Ixodes persulcatus. The sequence goes on from JABSTQ010007455.1 coordinate 16,803, forward strand.
CTCCCCTTTTCCTATTCTTCCTTCATATTTCTCTCACTCCTTCCGTCCCTCGTCCTCTCCGGGATGGGGAGGACGTAGGCACCTGAATAAATGTTTGTTGTGAGTTGAAATACTGTAAAACCCTTTATTTTCGCGGCCTCTATATTTCGGGAATCGGTCACAGAGGACGTAATCGCGGCCACAAAATTTCGCGAATTCCAGGCGCCTGCATTGAAACTCTTAAGGACCAAAATGTTCGCGTGCCCCTAATTTTCGCGAACTTTTCAGTTTGCGAAATTCGCGAAAATTAAGGGCTCGCGAACATTAAGGGTTTTACAGTATACGTACCCGTCTGTGTTCTTGTCCTCTTTGTGTTATATCTCTCTGTTTTTTAAGTCTACCAACACACTCCTTATGTTTTAATTCCACAGATGGCGTTATTTTTCTGTTGCCAGGTGCACTGATAGCACAGCCTTTTGAACTTGAAAATAAACGCTTGATATCATTACCTGTTCGATTTACCTTCGCCTCCTGCACCGGTGCAGACAGGTGTTGGGTGGGGTACGTCCGCCCTTATCGCAATATACATACCGGAAGTGCACCGTCCTTTACTATTCTGGACCGGTGCAGGGGGTGCAGGTAAATTGAAAGGGCCTATTCACATTCTTGCATTCTACACTCGGACCTGACTGGGATGTTTTGACAAAGAAGACAGTCGAATCGATTCGCAATTTGCCTAATTTACTTTTATACGGTTTTGGTTTATGATGCCTGTTTCTACGACATTGTATATGTACGGTTGATTATGCAAGTTATTGTAATTTTTCTAACGAATCCTTTAAAAAGCTAGCGACTTATAGAAAGTCAGATAAGGCACTCAAATAATCCCGTCTGGCAAAAATTTTAATATGTGCTACAAAGATCTTTCAAATGGTGCGAAAAAGCTGCAGAGCAAACACAAATTGCATAACAACTTAAAATGGGGATTGCGTTATAAAATATAGTAAATACGTTTGTTGGCAGGAGTACCTGTCTACTACAAGTTTGATTACATCTGATTTGATTACTTCTGGATTCAATCATATGTATTCAGTATTGGAGAATTTAAGCCCAGCAATACCACTGGCTTCCACGGGCACAATAGCACTCCGGGGGCGCTGCATTTAAAAAAAAAAAAGCCCGTGCGTCTGCTTTCGCGCAGAACACTCGAAGAGCCAATCAATGCAGCTTACGGAGGTATGCAGCTCGGCGCATGACAATGCCGAAACATATGATTAGACCAAAAAACGAAAACTGCGATGTAGCATTAAGCATTGCAAGCGTGATGTTTTGCATTGCCTAATATTACATCGCAGACTTCGTTTTTTGCTCCAAATATATGTTTAGGCATTGTCATTCGCTGAACTGCCTCCGCAAACTGCAGTGATTGGCTCTCCGAGTGTTCTGCAGAAAAGTAGACGCGCGTTTTTTTTACTGTACCCTGCACGTATGCTTGCAAGTGTAGCGCGAGCTACACTTGCAAGCATACGTGCAGCATAAGAGGTATGTTGAAATCCTCTTTCACAGAGGTTTATCATACCGCGTCCGCAATCCGCCGCCGCGCTACCGTGTGCTCATACTAAACCTCAAAGCACGCTCTTCAGCGCGAGCACGTAAAGATACTGTGGCCTCGGATCCTACGAATCGCGTTATGCCAGAACTCTGTACTATTTGTAACATGAAAGATCTCACGCGTTTATATTATCGCAAAGTAATTTTGTTTTTAATTCTTCGATTCCATTGTATGCGAATTTTTTCCAGAGCTATACTTTGTATTGCCCTACGATGAACTACAAGTCAAAGCTACTGACCGGCAGGTCCAATGACAATATACTTTGAAACCACGTAGTATATCGCTTAGGTGAGGATTGAATCAGAACAATACACCACGTCTTTTTATCTGATCGTGATATGACCTCACGGCCCGCAGCTTTGGCTCGTAGTCCATCACAGGGTGAGCCGAAGTATAGCAATGTGCGTGTCGTTAACTTGACTCTTTCAAGAAATATTTTGGTATTCTGCAGTCTGACAACTGCGGAGCAGCAAAATAGTATCTAGCGACCCAGAAAGCTTTGCATTCTGAAAGTTGTCTTCTAAATACCTTTCTCTAGCTTCCTTCAAGACATTTTATCAAGAATTTGAACAACTCCGCGAAGAGGTGGGAGACCTTCGCCAAGAAGTCTACGGACTTAAAGAGATGCATGCTCCAGCCCCTGCCGCTTGTCCGCCTTCTCCTGTGCTACCCAAACTGCCGATGGAGACAAAGGAGGATTTTGACGCCGTGGAGGAGTTTCTGGCAGACGAAAGGAATTTTGAACGCATGGTTGGTTTACACTTTTATTATAGTGAATGATACCTTCCAAAATTAAGAAAATCAATCGAAGTTGACTGATTTTCAAACCAATCGTTTCGATTGTTTTAATCCTAAGCAAATTGAGAAAACCCTATTTTAATAAGGTTGAATTAAAACAAATTGTTGACCTATGAATATACCGGGTGTTTTTTTTAGTCAGTTCAAAGTTTTAGGAGAAGGGAATGCGTTATACAGAGACTATTCTCATTCCGTGTTTTTCGGGCTCGGCGGACATTAGGTGGTGAATTCATTGTCACGATCAAGCTACTAATTAACAAAAATGCGCCAATTAAGTTTTTAATTCGAGGTTTTACTTCCCATGTTGCAATTACGATTTGAAGGCAACTACCACAGAAGGCTAAAAGACTCAGGTAATATGAAAGCAACCTGCTTTGAGATATTTGTCGTCAAATCTGCCCTTTCTCAGCCAAAAATTTCTCAACTGGACTCCAATTTTGCGTCCAGTTACAGCTGTTGTACCATTGCAGCTGTGTACCCGAGAAACGTCGTCATTTCTACTCCCCCACCTCCACGCCACCCCCGAACGTCAAATGGAGATTACTTTGGAGAAATAGACCTGTTGCTAAATTTCCCAAGCATCAAGGAGAATGCACGGAATGGTGTTCCACGCGACGCAGGTGCTGGCGTCTGCAGCAGTAAAAGTTATAATGCAAAAGCCTAAAACAAAAGGCATCTTCAACGCGCGTTCATCAACGCTTTATTATAGTTATTTACTTCGAATCGTTTATATGAGGGAGGCTTGCGCGTGCGGCTCGTAGAACACCATTCCCTGCATCCTCCTTGCTGTTTGGGTAATTTTGCAATAGGTCTATTCGATTTAAAAATTCAATCATTGTTAGCACGTATCTTCTTAATATCTGGGATATCAGCACAGTTGGTTGCATTTTCGCGTGGTTTAGAGTCTCAGAACTGCTTTGGCACATTGGCGAACCTAATTGTCAGCGCCGTAAAGGATGTTTTTTTTACAGCGAAGTTGTTAAGGGCTAGTTTCCCCAGGATTGAGTCCGCCGGATTATAAATGGTGACACCTAACTCTGGACAGCTACCGCCATCTATCAGCGACGGCGGCGACCAGACAACTGGTTGCCGCCGTCGCTCATAGATGGCGGCAATCTTTCTTCGGAGGAAGAAGAGTGGGAGCGGAATGAGCGGCGATGTGCGTAGCAGCGCAAATGATTCCGCAACCGCCGCGTAGCCGCTATCGGCCAAAAGTTCAACTGCGTCGAGCGCTTCAGATTCCCTTGCGAAAGAAGAGCAGATCGCTCGCCTGGAAAACCATCGTCGAGAACAAAAGCTACAGCTCCGCTGCTCTTCCTTCTTCACCAGAGTGGAAAGGCTGAAAGTTTTTAATTTTGCCGCATTTTTTATTGTTTAACTGCTTTCAATCTTGAGACAACCCTCTATTCTACGGTGTCACTTGCAACCTCGAGCTTCAATTTCATCGAAGAAGTTTACCTCGAGTGATTTAACTCGGCGATCGAAAACAAGGATTGCATATGCACTCTAAACATTTCCGTGTGTTCACTTTCTCATCACACACTTAATAGCCAATCACAACGATCTGTGGAGCGAGCTCGGTGAATCATGGGGTAGAAGAGGTGTCTAGGCCTAATAGCTGGTTGAATCACGCATGATTTTTTTGAAGTAGTGAACCGTAAAGGCCAAGTTGATGTTATATTTTTAGATTAAAAAAGAACATTTGATGAGGTTAACCATAGGAAATTATTACTCAAATTAAATTATATTCTGAAAAAACCAGGTCTCTTCAGATGGATGAGAGTTTTTTTTTTTTTTTTTATGGACGAAGGTTATTTGTAGAAATTAAAGATAAACATTCCGATCTGATCGATGTAAAATCAGGTGTACCCCAAGGGACAGTGCTCGGTCCATTGTTTTTTTTAAATATTTATTAATGATATACTCTTCAATTTAACTGTTAAGGATAGGCTCTTTGCCGACGACTGTATCTTGTATACAGAGGTTGACGAGCCCACCGATCACATTAATCTTAGCACGTGTTTAGCACGCGTCTGTGAGTGGTGCAATACTTGGCAAATGTGAATAAACTTAGATAAAACCGTTTGTATGACTATTACTCATAAAACAAAGCCCATTCAATTCGCGTACGCCATCGACGGGTACCCACTATAGTCGGTTGCAAGTTAAGAAGGTAGGAGAAGCTCCTCCCACAAGCGTGGTGCGCCGGTTTCAAACCCCTCCGCAGTCGAAAGAAGAGTTCACTGGAAACGCTCCTTGTTCCGCTTCAATGGATAGATAATGGCCACAGAGTGGTGCCAACCTGTCACCGACCCCCACTTTTTAAGAAAGCGACATTTGTATTCATCGGAGAGGGAACCCAGCCCTGAAAGCAGCCTTTGTATCAATCGGAGGGCGAAGCTAATCCCCGAAAGTCGTCTTTGTTTCCATGGGAGGGGGATGACTCTAATCTCCCTCTCGTGGCTTCCACAATGCTAAGTCAAAGTCGAAAGATAAAGCAAATATGTACAGAAAGGCAAGACTCTCCTCGCGCGTTGGCCGCGACGTCACGGAAACGGTGGGACGCTATTGGATGCGGAGGTGGCGGAGGGATATATGATTCCCTTTGAGGGGCATTTGCCGCTACCTTCTTGACTTGTAACCTACTATAGTAAGGGTAAGCAGTTACAAATATCTGGGTGTCATTATTTATCACGACCTCCGTTGGTAGTATTGTGATAGTATTGTAACAAAAGCGAATTATAAACTGTGGTATTTAAGGCGGTCTTTGAATTTAAGTTCAATGAACACAAAACTTGGGCTTATAAAACACTCATTCGTCCGTTGATGGAATACGCATGCGAAACTTGAGATCTTCATATTGTTAAGGATGTGCTAAAGCTAGAAAAGGTGCAACGACTTGCTTTACGTTTTATTTTTTCCAAATATCGCCGACTTGATGCACCTACGGCACTGTATTCAAAAGCCAACTTCCCATTACTTAAGATAAGGCGTAAAAAAAAAAGATTGACATTTTTATATATAATTAATAATGGGTTATTTCAGATAGATAAAACATCTTACCTAGTTCCTGACGAGTCGAGAATAACTCGGAACAAACACATTCGCGCACTTCATCAGCCCCGGATCTTCAAGGACTGTTTCAGATACTCATTCTTTCCACAAACCATAAGTGACTGGAATCTTCTTTCGGAGCAAGCTGTGGTGTGCCAATCACTTGAAGCTTTTTCTTCTTATATAGCATCTTGCAAAATGTGAAATAAAATGTTGTTTTCTTGTATTGTTCTCCGCCAACGCATTATAACCCATGACGGATCTAATTTTTATCTTTCATTGTCAAAGCATTTCTGTGATTATTTGCTGATATATTTTATAGTACCTTTTCAAGTATGTGCTGCTCCTGTTGTTGTTGTTTTCTTTGTACACTTGTATACCCACCCTTTTATAGTCTCAATAAAGACTGACAGTATTTTGAAATAATATTAAAAATGAAGTCGGCGCTGGGACACTGAGCATCGTGAAACGTCACGCTCAGTGTCCCAACGAAGACTTCATTTTTGGGTCTAAACACATGTTTGGCCCCGTTATTCACCGAGCACTTTCTGCTGATTGCTGTGATTGGCTATTAAGTGTTTGCTGGGAAAGGAACGCACGTGAATGTTTAGAGTGTAACAATGCGACAGATCTTGCAGAACGCGTATGCGGTTTATCTACTTTTGCGGTTGGAAATCATTTTTCCGCAGTCAAACTCCGGTGTTTCGTTTTTTGCTTCTCACCTTATACTATATTGCCATAATCTTTGACACGAGGGCATGTAGTCCCAGTTTGGGTAAGCTCTAAATTTTATATAATGCGTAGTTTAGTTCTGCAATGTAAACATCCCGATTCTCATTTGTGTCCCGTGACCTGTATTTTGCATTCTTTAAAAAATAATCTCATGGTAATTCTACTCGCAGGTCGACCACCTCAAGAGCTTGGGCGGCTCAACACTTAAAGATAAGGCTAAAGGCATGATGACTGGTTTGTTCTCGTTGGATTTAGCTGCCACCTACAACTACAAGAAGAAATTGACGGGCAAGCTTGTGTTTGTAGGGACGGTAGCCGAGAAGGCCGTCCGTCGTAAGTACTCCCATTAAATACTATTGAACGCAATGAATGTTAATTTGGAATTTGAAAGCTAATAATTATTTATAATACTCTTCATGTTTATCAAGCCATGAATAAGAATTACGAAAATTGTCAGATATATCTAAGGGAATAAAATTGAAGTTTCACATTTTATCACAAGTTAATGTTAGGAAGGTAAACTGTTTATTAAAGTTTTGTTGCTCTAAGCACCAATACAAAGGAGAGAAATAGATGAGAAAAACGGCATAGTCGTTAAAGTATTTAATTTTTGTAAATTCTTAAAACTCAGAACCTTTATTGTTCTTAAAATGATAGGGGTCATGCTTTTCTGCTTAGTTGAACATGCTTTTTTGGTTTTAATATCGTCATGTAGTGAATGAAATGTTGGCTTTACTTTTTTTAGTTCCAAAGCAAAACGTCCTTACATTGCTAGCTATTCCAGAAAAATGTTTGTAGAACAATTCTAAATAAAAATAATTTTTTGTAGAAAAAACATCTCCGAGAGTATAATCTTGCATAGTTTTAAAAATATAGTTTAATCATAATGTCGAAAAATGAGCTCGCATATTTTGTTCTCAGGCAGCAATGTATACACACTCCTCACTGGGCGAGGTTTTAAAAGTATAGAAAAGGCAATGTGTAAAACAAGCAGAGTGTTGTTCTTATTTTTAAAATGCACGATACTTCTGTCAATATCAGGCAGAATTGAAAGTTTGAGAGGACACGGATGTTAAAGTGGTCTTTTTTACACTCTTTTTTAGGCGCTGCAATGGAGACCTTCCCAGGACTAGCGCCCCAGGAATACGCGGACCACCTCAGAAAATGGTTCCACTGCGCGTACGCCAAACTGAAAAGGCAGGAGGACGCGTACGTAAAGAAAGTCATTTTTGGTCGAAAATGTTTCAAATTCCACCTTGAATTTGGTTAAAAAGAAGCTCAAGAGCTTTCCTAAAAACGAAAAAACGAAAACGAGTTTATGGTTGATTTTGAAGTGTTTGTGCCTACGGAGTCCAAATATCACAACCGTTTGACTCAAAATAGTCACTAAAACATAAGTGATCGCCGCAGCGGCACGCCATTGGCTAGTCACGCGTGACGTGTCACTACGTCATAAATGGTCTATCTCGATTCTCGCTTGCTCCGTCGATTGCGGAAGCAGTCGGGCGCCGAGGCTTCTGCTCCTGTAAATTGGGTTGGGCTTCAGATTTTCGAAATCTTTCCGTGGATCCGAAAGGGGAATGTGTCCAGAGGACCCTCTACATGACAAAGTACCCGCTCCAGCCGTTGACAAAGCAGACAAATGACCCACCGCAGTAATTCATACGATCTGCAACATACTCACTGCTACTTATTGTAACGTAAAACGTTGACAATAAACGGGCTGCTATTAACGAGACGCGTAAGTCCGGATTAGCGTGACCCTCCCCAAAACGACTGTCAGAGGACAAGAATTCGGCACACATCGTCCTTCATGCCTGGCAGCTGCTGGACATGTGAGCGTTCAGGCTGCATTATTCATCAAGGCTGAAGTGGGTTGAAGGGTTAGTATAGTCGACTTGGAGAGACGGGAGAGCTTCCCCTGAGATGAGACGGGTGATAAGACAGGGTCGTCGTTCTGCCACTGCGATGTCCTTGCGTGCTACGCGAATAGTTGCACAGAAGGTCCATCCTTTTGATAGCGGTACCCTCTGCTGAGTTTCATTTGTTTGCCACCAAATATTACGCAATTACAGCTTTAGAAAAGCCAGGGGCGGATCCAGAACTCCGTTTTGGGGGGGGGGGGGCGGAAAATTTGTAAGGATGCTATTCTCCCATTCTTTCGTGTGCACCGGGGGGTCCACCCATGTCAAATTACCCTCCGAGAAGGGGGGAGGGGGGGTCGACTTTGTTGGGGGGGGGCGGCCGCCCCCGTCGCCCCCCCCCCCCCCCCCCCTTGAATCCGCCACTGGAAAAAGCGGATATGCGTGCCCGGCCGACGTCGCTTTGATGTCGAATTTGTGAAAGCTTCCTGGGCCTCTACATTCACACGCACCTCCCACAAGGCTTGTTGACTGCATTAGGCCACCACCAAGCATTATCATCGTCCGATCGCATTTCTACGGCGCAAAGAACCATTGAATGACACACGAACTTCATACGGAACACACTGCGTAATTTGTAATTGAAGAACTCACTCTATTCACAACATAATTTCACATGCTTTTTATATCCAAAGACGGCTCCTGAAGAGATTATGTATGTAATAGTATACCCATGGAAGAAAAATTTAATGGAATTTGTGTTTACTTCTGACAAAGTATGTGACCTCATATAGTATCAGCAACTGTAAAAAAAAAGTCCATGCTAAAACAAGTTGCACCGTGAAAGTTTCCTAAGTCACTGCGTAGCGGAGTAGATTAAAAACATCGGGTGCACCTAAGCATTCGTTATGAGTTGTGAATGCGAAAGCATGCAATCTGTTCGTCCGCTCCCTTTTTCGTCTGCTGCGTATTTTTCGTCGCCGGTCGGCGCGTGTGCTCCCCTGGTGACCTTGGACGCTTCGCGCTGATTGACACCCAGTGCCATGGGGTGAGCGCTCGTGGAAACTGAGGAGCGCAGCGGCCAATGGGAGCCCCGTCGACGCGCTCCAGCCAATGGAACCCAAGGAAACTATCTGCAGTTTTCGCGCTTCAGACTGATGACGTCAGCTCGCTCCATTAGACAGTTAATGCTTTCGCATTAAAAACAAAATAAAACAATCTGGGGTAATTGAGTCGCTTCGGGAAATATGGTCACTTCAACGATATACAAAAACAACAAATAAACTAAAAGACCGTCATAGGGCGGATAGCACAAACGAGCCACTGGAAGCCCGCTATTTGGCTACATGATCGCGGCTTTTCCAGTGCACTGCTCACAACCAATAACGTAATATTTTTTTTCTAGAGCAGTCAACCTATAATTCCTACCCAGCTTAGTTCTAATTTACGTGTGCCTTTTAATGCGCTGAGTTGCCTTCTCACCTCCAAACATGGTCGCCAGAGTGTCCGGTTCAGGCGAGCATTCTTCAGACCAAAACCCATATAATCATTGCTTTCATATGCGCCGTACGTAACACGTTCCGAACAAAAAACAGGGCAGTCGCTAAAACTCGTCTGTCTGCATAGCGGGAAGCCATCCCTTTAAAATCTCGGTGTCGGAGTGTAAAGGGCGGTAAGCGGGAAGAACAACTACGACGAACGCTGTTCGTGCAAGCCGACGGCTACACATGAGTACGGCATGGTGCAACAGCGCGAATCAGTTGCTTCGGCGCCACGGGCATTCCGCAGACCCGTGAACTAACAATCCACACATCAGGCGATTGAGTGATTAGTACGACTGGTCAACGGATAAAAGCAAGCGCTATGCGGCGGTAGAACGACGACGGCTCGAAAAGTCAGTAGAACAGCCAACGAGGGAAGCGCGCCCAGCCGTGGCGGGGTCCCCCTGCCGGACGTTTCGAGACGTCAGCTGACGGGCTTCCTTCTCTCTCCCGTTTCCCTCTGCTTTGGATGGGTGTGGCTTCAGCCCTACTTTGAAGGCGCTTTTCTGGTTAATCCGCGCAGAAAATGCCTAAACCAGTTTGATATTCGTTTTGACTGAGGTCTAATTAACCAGGCTCGGGTGTTTTTTCTCATATTTAAAACCACCTCAGCTTCCTTTTAAGTCCAATTGCCAACACCGTTGACACCACAAAAAAAAAAAAGAAAGAAAAAAGATACGAGCTTTGCGTGTAGTTCAACGCTGAATGAAACAATTACATTCAATTCACAATGTGTGGGCTGAATCTTTTACAGCGGAGCTGTTAAGGGCTAGGTTCCCCAGAATCGTAACCACCAGCAAAAAAAAAAAAAAAAAATGATGACGCCGAACTTTGGACAGCTACCGCCATCTATGAGCGACGGCGGCGACCAAACAACTGGTTGCCGCCGTCGCTCATATACGGCGGCAACCGTTCTTCGGAGGAAGAAGAACGGGAGCGGAACGAGCGGCGATGTGCGCAGCAGCCCGAATGGTTCCGCAACCGCCGCGAGGCCGCTATCGACCTAAGTTCCACTCCGTCGAGCGCCTCCTGTTCCCTTGCGAAAGAAGAGCAGATCGCTCGCCTGGAAAACCATCGTCGAGAACAGAAGCTACAGCTCCGCTGCTCTTCCTTCTTCACCAGAGTGGAAAGGCTGAAAGAATGACGGATTTCCCGTCATTTCAAAGAACTGTCGAATTTTTTTTTGCCGGAACATGACGGCGGCGTTACATTCCGGCGATAAACCGACCCGAAAATTCTTTCGAGTGACGGAAAAGCCGTCGTTTCCAAATGACGGGGTGGCCAAATGGCGGCTGTGTGAATGAGGCATTATGCCTTAAAAACGTCGACATCTGGATCACCATAGTCAAGAAAAGGCACCTTAATTCGCTACATGGAGGAGTTATTATTTTTCGCTAGGAGCCGAAATTTTTTAACAGTCCTTGAGGTGTAAACGGGCCGTAGTCCATCCCTTGTGAATTGAATGTAATTAAGTGCATATAATAAAAGTCGCCATTTATAAAAACAAACAAAACTGCAGCAGCAGGGGAAGCTGTATCTTCTTTAGGGCGTTTTCTGATAAGATCGAACAACCATGTCCGGTGACCATTTGTAATTTTGATGAAAAAAAAAATATTTTGCTGGCTTCATGCCACTGAGAATAAAAAAACATCCTTGGATTAGGGAAAAAAATGTATTTGCGTATCGTGCGATGTTGGCATTTCGGGCGGCTTCCCCCCAAAAAATTCTTCTGTTTACGAGTCTAGAAATATTTACTGAAAAATTAGGCATAGGAAGGATTGACAAAAAGTATTAATCACAGAGTGTTAGGGTCGTTATTTTGATAAACAAAATCACAAACAACGGCATATTGAGGTCTGGATTAAAGATTTGTTTTTTCCATACTTAAAAAAGCTAAGGTCTCCAAACTTTCCGGTGGGTTGTCCTGTATATAGTTCATCTGTGCATGAAATATCGTTGTCCTGGTTAGCGGGAGAAATTTACAAGAATTGCTCACGCAGGGGCATTTAACTAAAACTGCATTATTTTTAAAGGCGTTTAAAAAAAAGGCCATCTTTAATTTCCTTAAACTTTCAGAAATTAACATTTATAATATGTACTAACAGTAGCTGCAAAAAACATAATGCAATATTTATGTGGCTCTGAAGTTATAACACGACAATTATGGCCAAATTGACGCTAACGCGGTTTCTATAAATGGGGCGTGTACATACCAATTCTTTGCAATTTCACTATTATTGAAAAGCGTCAAAATGCAACGTGGTGGTCAGGAAAAGACAAATTGACAGCGCAGAGGTGGACGGTAGTTTTGAAGGAGACTTCCTAATATATTTTCGTACAACCAACCCGAAAATGCCCTTGGGCCGGAGTGATCGAGAGGCGCCACCCTGTAACATGCTTCGCGGTGCCTGTTTTAACAGCCGGCGTGTAGCATCTCCGTTTACGCCACATACAGGAAGCAACCGGAGCGACTTTGCAAATAGATCAAGCTACAACCTTGGCAGTCACATGATATAGGAGGTAAGACGAGGCAGATCCAGAACCTTCGCCGCCCGTAAGCGACAATAGACTCGCCGCCGTAAAGGGCCGCACAACGCCAAAAAAAAAATACTGCAAAAAAAAATTCAATCGACTGAGATTGTCTGCATTGTGCGTTTTCAGATAGTATCGAAAGACCATATCCTGTCAACATTTTTTTTTTAATTTTTACCAAAAGATATATTTTATTTGTGCTACCGCAAAAACATGTTCAAACATTTTTTGCGGAAAATAAAATTTCTCTTGAGGAACGAAAATCACAAAGTTTCTGTCGGTATACGCGCACATTTTTGCGACGTGCGTGAAACCGTCCCTTTGGATATTTATAAAAGAAAAACTGTTGTTGCTTTAGGTTTTTTACTGTTTGTGCAGAGACCGTACATAAAATAGAGGGAGGTAAACATGTATTGCCGATTACTAAGCAATTCAGAGATTTATGGATTTGGATCTTAAAAGGCTGGAATTTCAAATTTTTTAACATGATTTGGACGCGTTTGTTTAATATATGGATAAATTGTCATTGAAATCGAAAACGATGACCTTTCTAAAAAATACTCTGAAATGTAGACAGGTTACCGATTTTGAAATAATTGGAAAATCAGTTTAAAATGAAGGCCATCGTAATTTTTCTTCTACTTTTCACGGATCAAGGCTCATAATGTGTCCTATTAGGCCCTACAAAAATGCTTTGCAATACTTTGTAGTTTTAAATTTACAGAGCGCTAAGTATACAGAATTTCTTTAACGGGAAAGATAGGACCTTGCCGATTTCAAACAAGGGTAACAACTGTCGAAAAACGTAGGAAGGTTTTGAAGAGAAAGCACTGTGACAGGAGTTCGTGAAAAGTAAAGATTTCATACAAATCATTACAGGTAAGTTTGAAGCATGCACAATCCAACAATTTAAATACCGATTTCTCGGATCAGTGAATTTCGGAGCCTTTCCTTCGTAGGGAGGCTAGGCTGCTGATGACAACGTTTAAATTGATAAGAAAGAACAGATGTTTAAAGTGGTACAATTGAAACGAGCTTATTGAATCAAGGTCCTGTGCGCACATTTGGCGCTTGTAGCGTGCATTCTTTCTGCCGTACGGCGACCGGAGTCGGTCATGGCGCTCTCCTGGCACTCCAATGAGGAACATTTTTCTCAAAATTTACCTGTAGTCATCACGGTTCGTTTCTTATGAGTGGCACCTCAAGCTCGCTAAATCGATCTGCTAGTCGCAGCCATGGGAGACTTTACTTTCAAAGATATACCTTTTCTGCGTCTGTCGAAATGTCGGACCGCGTGCACTGCCACAAGCGACAGGACTGAATTCCACTCGCAACGGAAACAGAGTCCCAGTCCTTTGCTTTCATGTCCCTGAGTGCTTTGACGTCAGCTTTACGGAGGTGGATTATTTTCACGTTCGGCAATTTCGTGTTCAGTGGGGCAACCATCTCTCACGCCAACTTGAACACCGACGCGGTGGGCCGTCGGAGCTGGTACAACGTTGCCTGGTGCTTGAAACAACCCAATATTCCATCGCAGGCACTCTTACCATCTCCAGTTGTGAAAAAAATGCACTTCATTGACGAGTGGTTGTTGCTCCGCAAGTCGTGTAGTTGGTGCTTGTTCCTAAAGTGACTTGCTGCACTATCACTGACGTGGGTCACATGAGCATACCCAAGTTGAATTTCACGATTCTCCAAACCGTTGTCATATAAATTAAGTTACAAACAATCTCATTCAATCGGAAATTTTTTTTCTGCAGAATTGTTTTTTGCGTTGTGTGGCTTTTTACGGCGGGCGGATCTTCTGTTGGCGCTGACAGGCGGCGCAAGTTCAGGTTCTGCCGCGCCCTGCCTTCTATATCATGTTACCGCCAAGGTTGTAGGCTGTTCTGTTTGCAAAGTCGCTCTGGTCGCTTCCTTTACGTCACGTAGACGGAGACGCTACGCGCCGGCTGTTGAAACAGGCACCGCGAAGCATGTTAAAGGGTGTCGCCTTTCGATCACTCCGGCTCATGGACTTTTTTGGCTCGGTGGCACAAAAATGTATTAAAAAGTTTTCCTTCAAAACTACCAGTCCACCTCTGTGCTGTCAGTCTGTAATTTCCTGACCACCCCGTATCATTTTTAAGCTTTTTAAAAAAAAAGGAAATTGTGAAAAATGGGTATGTGAACTCCCCATTTATGGCAACCGCGTTAGCGTCAATTTGGTCATATTTCTCGTTCTATAACTTCAAAGCCGCACAAATATTGCATTATGTTTTTGCAGGTTCTGTTAGTACATACTATGAAACTTAAGTT